>CAIGRB010108611.1:30247-55369 GCA_903798255.1 Fraxinus quadrangulata
TCTCCCTCTCTTCCTCTCGGATAATACTTTCATCTCTCACAAAATCACAATCGAAAATTTCTCCTACCAAATCTGCGGGGGTTTGTACGGGCGGTTCAATGAGGTTTCCTCTGGTTCTTCGCTTGCTATATTCTTTGCCGTATTTGCTTACTGTTCTATATTAGTTTTGTTGGGTCAGATTTTGCATGTTGTTTTTTCATTTGTTGGGTCTAAAATTAGATGCAATTGGTGCTGTTGGTGTAGAATCTGATGGTGATACTGTTGTGGAGGAACCCGCTTCGACTGTTGTAGCTTCATTAAATTTGTATAGAAAGGCTTTGGCAAATAATGATGAGGCGAAAATTGCTGGTTTGGAATCGTTCCTTAAATCTGTAGAAAATGAAAAAACCGAACTAGAGAGGAAAGTGGCCACTTTATCCAAAGAATTGTCATACGAGAGGGATTGGAATCTTAGAATTAGTGCTGACTTTTAACAATTTCAGAAAGAGAACAGAGAGAGAACGGCTTTCCCTGGTATCAAATTCGCAGGGTGAAGTGGTGGAAAATCTATTGCTCGTATTGGATAATTTCGAGACAGCTGAAGACTAAATAAAGTTGGAAAGATTTTTGTGTTAATAGAAGTATCTTACATTGGAACCTAATTTGGATCGCAATCACCAACTTGCCCAATAAATTAAGACCGAACTTGATATTTCAATAATATTAATGCTGCTTTAAAATTTATTGAATAACCAGATTTTTCGAATAAATTATGTAAAAAAAAATATTCTCAAAATTTCAAAGTAAACGCGTTTTCCATTTTTATGTTTTGAGAAACAGTTTTTCAGAATGACAAAAAGAACACATTTTCAAAAATTTCAAAACAAACATTCAAAACACAAAATCCAAAATGAATTCAAAACTCAAAACACAAAACTAAAATACGAAGAGAACAGCCCCTTAATTCTTATTCACGTTACAGGTTAAGTTTATTATTTTAAAGTTAGTTACACAGAACTCTAGCCATACACGTGATTAATTTATGACAACATAATCCCAAAAGTTTTAATTTTACCACTTATGAATTCTTTCATTATATTATCTTTTATAAGGATTACTCAGGTGGAAGATATTTTTCTCGCCTAAAATTTGATGTTGACACGTGTTGCAAATAATAACAAGTTATACAAAATCATAAATTCTTTGCTATATGATTAGCCATCAGCAAATATTCTTTCCCAAATATGATGGAAGAAATTGTTTCCTTGACCATCAAATTTCGAAATCCTGATAACCACACTGATATTGCCTAAAGTCGAGGACGCTTATGAAAATAAATAAAGAGACTTAAGAAAGCAAATTACCAAATTGATCAGTACTTTTCTTATTCAATGATTGTCTGCTTACTCTTGACACTGTACAAGACCAAATTTCATGCGCTCAACATAAACCAGAGGAATGCTTTGGTATTAATGTGTCATAAAGGTCAAGGGATACCGGAGTAAAATGTCTATAAAATCATTAACAACATGTAAAGATGAAAACTTGCCGAAAGTTATATTTTACCTGTGCATTAGAGGTAGAAAGAAAAAGTGGTGAAAAGACCACACCCCATATATGAAGGACTTGTTCGGGAATTTTACACCAACTTCAAAAGTGAGATCGACACCCCTGGATCTGAGCATTTACGTCCGACAGGGGTAAGGGACAAATGGATTATGTTCTCACCCAAGGTCATACATGAATACTATCAGCTTACCTGGGACAATGTCATCCCAATTTCAGGCGATTTTTCTTGGAATGAGGTTAGCGAAGTTTTGCTTGGGATAGAGAATGCTTGGCCACTGCAAACTCCAGAGTGGCTTCAGATTGATCTTATGCCTTCCATAGCCATTTTGTGATTGTTAGGTTTTTAGTATTAGTAATTATGTGGACAAAAATACTAATTTATAACGTGTTGTAAAAGTCAAAGACCTAAGGTGCAATTTGTATAAATTGGGGTTCTAAGATTCGAGCATGAAAAGCGGAGAAATATGGCTCCGCAATTTTGTTAGTTTCTCGCCTAGTTGGCGCTCGAGTTACAAAAATAGAATGTCTGTCATCCGTCGTCGCTGAACTCTTGATCTAGCAACAGTACGTCGCTCGCCATCACTGAGCCCTCGTTCGGACGACAGGTCGAACCAAAAAACCCTATTTTGCTGCTTTGAAGTGTTTTTTTCGGTCCATTCAACTTAATTACTCTCTCCTATAAATATCCAAACCCATACACGAAAATTGTGTGGTTGTTTATTGTACCTCTTCTCTATAACATATTCAAGAGTCTATTCATACATTGAATTCATCATTTCACTCTTAAGTTTATACAACCACATATTTAGGAAAAACATCAAACACATTGAATCTGAAATACCACATACTTCCTATTGGTCATAGGAAGACACTTTCTTAGTTGAACTTTAGAAGCTGTTGGAGGTTGAGAGATGATGGACTTCAAGCGCAGGAAAAGCACAAGGCCTTGGAGCAGTTTCTTGGAATTCCACTGAAAATAGACAATTGTAGAAGATCTTGGAGTAGATCTTGGGGTAGGTCCTGGAATAGACCTTGGAGTTAGCAAGAAATAGATCAGGAAGTCTAGTGGAGTTGGCTAGATAGCATCTGACTGTAACTTACTCCGTATTGTTTATAGTAGAGGAAACTGGTTTGGTCCGAAAGTTTTTACCCAATCGGGATTTCTTCATTATCGTATCGATGTTTATTATTGTTTTCCTTATTACTGCGACAATTCAATATACAATAATTGGACTTGTATACTTAATCATCAAGAAACAATTAAAAGTATCTTGTTGCTTTTGATTGATTAATTCCGCACATAGGGTCAAAACTAAAAACGGTTAAGTAACAACCATTTGGAAACTTAAAAATCGTTAAATTGGTAATCCGTAAACTATTAAGTGGTATCTAGTGTGACACCAGAATTTTTCAATTAATATCAGAGTTTAAATTCGTTCATTGATCCATATTATTTAGATGAGTAATTCATTATCGGTCCCGTCATATTTTGATGGCAGTAATTATGCCTATTAGAAGGTTAGGATGAGAGCTTTTTAAAAATCTATAGATTAACGTACTTGGCTTAATGTTGTGAATGGTTGGGCTACACCTACTTCTACGGTTAATAATGAAGTAATCATCACCCCTATTGCTAATTGGACTAGAGTAAACTTAGATGAATGTAACTAGAACGGTAAAAGTTTTATGTGCTTTATTTATAGCAGTATTCCCATAAGAGTTTAGGCGAGTGTATATGTCTGAGGTAGCCGAATAGGTATGAAATATCCTACAAACCACACATGAGGGAACTCAGATGGTTAAGAACTCTAAATTGATAATGTTAACCACTAGATTTGAAGAAATTCGGATTAAGGAAGATGAAACTTTTGATTATTTTTATGCAAGGTTAAATGACATAGTAAATTCTAATTTCAACCTAGGTGAGAGAGTCCCAGAGCCTTAGTCATAAAAATTTTTAGATCCCTACCAGAAATGTTTAGACTTAAAGTCACGGTAATAGAGAAGAGTAAGGACTTAGATTCCATTAAGATTGAAGAGTTTGTTGAATCTCTCCAAACTTATGAACTTACATTAGGTAAACCTAAAATTGAGAAATCAATTGCTTTGAACATTATTAGAGATGAAAATTCTGACTTAACCCATTCTGATTCTCCTAATGAAGATGAGTTTGCTTACCTTTCTAAAAAATTTCAAAAAATGTTTAGGAATAAACAAAAACCTCAAGAAAAACATAAATGGATTTAGGAAGAGTTCTAAAATTGTGAAGTGTCATAATTGTAAAGGTTTTGGCCACGTTAAGAGTGAATACTCTAGTAGTAGGAGAAATTCGGCTAAGGCTATGAATGCTACTTTCACTAATGGCGAGTCTAACTCGGATAAGTTTTGGAAGAAGAAGAAGTAGAAAAAGAAATCAAAGAACGAAAGGAAGGAGATCGGGGACTATAACGCATTAGTTGGAAGTTAAGTTCAATTATGCGGTCGTATAACGTAAAAACTATGTGGTCACATGGTTGGCTTCAGCAAATCTCAAGAATGAACTTGGTTGAACTATGCGGTCGCATAGCAATGTACTATGCGATCGCATGGTACAATTTTGAAGGAAAAAAATCTGATTTCCTTATTTCATTGTCACTCATATGGAAACCGAATTTTGGGAAGTGTTTTAAACAAATATAAATTGTCATAGGGTCCGATGAGAGATAGAAATATACCACTATACTTTATATGAATTTTTAAGTGTTCATAAAAATTCATGCATTTTTATATGTTCGCACCCATCATATAATTATAATTGGGTCATGTATAAAAGTAGGTTTAACATTACTCTATAGAGATTGTTAGATAAAATAGGAATATTGATTCGTCAAATTCAGTCGTGTTGTCAACGTGTTTAACTAGAATTAAAACTGATTATTGCATGTGAATTTGAATCCTAGTATATTTGTCATTCATTAAAATAAATTAATTTGCGTTTAATATAATTTGCATTTAATTTAGTTAATTCATTCTTCATTGAATAAGTAGGTTAATTTAGATATAATTCAGTGATAAACACATCATATTGATCTTGTTTCGGTTAAGGTCGTGATAATAAAAATTTAACTATCAATTTCTGTGGGACGATACTTGAACTCAAAATTTACTTTATTACTTGTTAACGAATCGTACGTACTGATTTTAATTCGAAATATATTTTCGTGAACATTTATTAGGATGAATGATATAAGCTTCTACAATATAATCATTAAACTTTTCATAAGATGATTGTTCTCACGAATTTGATTTATGATTCTTGACTTCAATAATGTAAAGTTTATGCATTTTGCGCCAGCTTGATCCCATTGTTCCACGTTATATGAAAGGAAAAGTAATTTTTTTAGAGAATGTGTAGTTAAAAAAGAAGGAATTTTTTTTAGATTAACACATAATATATTATTTTATTGGAGAATTAAATTTAATTAAGAATAATTGGGACAAATGGGTTGTTAAGTATTAGACCCCATTTGATTCCCTCTATTTTCCTAGGAAGTTGGAAAAAGCTTTCCATTTTCCACATTTTGTGGTGTTTGATAGCAAAAATTTTCATCGGAATTTGTTTTCCCTCCTCACCCCTCTCGCGCATTTTTTCTTCATTTTGAAGGAAAATATTTTCTTTTGTTTTAGCATTCGGAAAAATTTCTAGACACAATAATAAAAAAAATTATCACTTTTATTGACAATTTTCATACAAAACAAAGTCAAACGAATGATATTCGGTATGGTAGCAATTGGAACAAATCATAGACCCAATGGTAAAAAAATTATCATTTTAATGGACAATTTTCATGAAAAACAAAGCTAAGCGGACACCAAACATTCAACATTTTTCGAGTGAAAAATTATACCAATCAAATACAATTAATTACAATACTCAATAAAATAAATTTTAGACAATTTAATTCTCAATAATTTATTTTTTTTCACTCGAATTTTATCTTTGCAATCAAACGGACACAAGCAAGTTTTTCTTTGTTTTTTCAATAAAACATTTTTGTGCATTATTTCACGTATCACTAAAAAAGCTCAAAGCTTTGAATTAGTCTATGTTTATCCTGTCAAACGTTATTATATAAATTTTAAATGGATAATTTTTTTAAAATGTCGTACTGCTAGTATTAGAATATATGTACGGTTTGGCAATCTTTTTGTTGAATTTATCCTTCATTTGACCGTTCAACAAATTAATTATTTTATTCTACTTAATTTTTCTTTAATCATTTCTGACTTCGTAAATAATTGAGTCGTGCGATAAGACCATTAGTAATTTAAATAAATGAAATTTTTATTTTTCTTCTTTCCTTAATTAATACTGAATTTCTCACAGTTAGCTTGCGGTGGAGTTTATATTTGGTGTAAAGTCCATTAATTATTTTTAATTACATTTGTTCTAAAGTTGCCGGCCAGATGAATTTACTTTTAAATGTTATTTAATTTGACATTGTATGAATTTAATTGACGAATTATAAAAAAGGGCATTCGGTTCGAGATTTGTATTTTTCATTAATTATGAGAGATACGTAGTATAATTAGAATGCGGTAAAAAAAAAAAGTCAAATCAAATACGAGTGTATCTAAACATGAGCAACAAAATTTAAAGAATTAAATAAAGGCAAAATTTAGAAAACATACTCATAGTTTCACGTGGTTTGGATACTGATCTACTAAATTCCGTTTGATCCTTATTAAAATTATAATTCATAAACATACTCATAGTTTCACGTGGTTTGGATACTGATCTACTAAATTCCGTTTGATCCTTATTAAAATTATAATTCATTTTTCTCTCGTTTCTTATTAACTATGCATTCTATAATGAAGTAATATTACGTGTAAACTAATTTTTTTTAATTACACATTCTTAAAAAAAAAAAAAAAACTATTTAAGAAATTACGATTCCAAATAATGGAGGTCAAACGGCGAGGCTAAAGTTGTAGAAGACTTTTCATAACTCATTTTTCTTTCCACTCATTTTTGTCAACACATTTAAAGGGATCCACAACTTTTATCAATTTTTATTAAAATTTACTAAAAATATAACATTAGTCAAATCAAACGGGGGTTGGTCATTCTATATAACTAAATTGATTATTAGTAATTTTTTAAAACTTATTTAAGAATTTTCTATGAAATGTGTACGGTTCTGTTGAGTATAGGGCCATCACCATTTTACTTTTGTGTACTTAATTGTACTTTATTTATTAGACTAATAATGAAATAATTAATTAAGATTAGACTAATAATGCTCCTTAAATATCTTTTAAAATTTTCTCACAATACAGGGTTTAGGCCAAATTATTGCATTAATAAGTTGGATTATCCGTTCATCACCCCATTCACATGCCCATTATCCTCGAGAAATTCCAAAATATATAAATAAATAATGAACGAAATATTTAATAACAAAATTAAATGATGCGTTTTTTCATTTAACACTTCTATTGGGTGGTGCGGCTACGTGGAAGGTCCACTGCGTTATGCATATCAATTAAACAATTTTCATTCGTTTGAAAAATGATAGGTGGTGCAGAATGGTAAAATTGTAACAAAAATTGAAGTTCAATTATTCAATTGAAAATAAATTGAAGTGAGTTCAGATGAAATTCACCCTATTTAACGAGTACTATCGAACATGATAGGATATACAATTTTAATAATTTCAAGTTCTGCCCGATTACGTGATTTATTATTAAAGTAAGAGCATTCTCGTATTTTACATACAGTTGGTTATTCAATTAAAAACGTGAAAAACTTTAATTTTTTTTCAAGTTACGGGTTATGTTTATCATTTTAGAGTTAGTTACACGGAACTCGGATCCTTCACACGTGATTAATTTATGACAACATAATCCCAAAAGTTTTTAATTTTACCATTTATGAATTGTTTCATTATATTATCTTTTATAAGGATTGTCCAAGTGGAAGATATTTTTCTCGCCTAAAATTTGATGTCAGCAAATAGTAACAAGTTATACAAAATCATAAATCACCTTTCTTGACAAGGGTCCGACCACCCTTGGTACGACCTTGTGGTCGAGTACGATCTCCGTTTTGGGAGTGGTTGAGATTGATCAAGGTCCGACTCAACAAATATGCATTGATATCTAGGACGATCAAGGTTGATTGGACCTCATTCACTCAGTTAAGGTTAAAAAATTATTCAATTACTCGTTTATAAGGATGCTAGACCTTGGTGGGGGAATAAGATTAAGTCCATGCATAAAAGTTCAAAGTCCAAGCTCGTACGGAACCATGATTGAATGCACCTTGCTGGGTCATCCATGCGAACATACGGTTGTACTTTCAATAAATGGACGAAAATATCCCCAACGGCACTATAGTAAATAGTTGTTGACGAATTAATAGGCCACAACACAACGCAATAAGTATTCGAATTGGTTGGAGCCGGCATCAGTCTCTACCTCCCTCATTAAACTCTCCTTAACTCAAATTATCACTAAAGTTTTAGGGAAATTTTAAATTTGTCGTTTAATTATTTTTGTGACAATTTTAGTCACTAAAGTTCAATCATGTAAAATAATTGGTCGTAAGATGTCAGGTCCACATCAAAAAGTCGGCTCCTTCATCCGAGTAAAAATCGTGTCCATGTTTAAGGTGCAACGAGATTGAGTGGAACCGGGACTAGCAATTCAGTCCCACTTAGGGATAAGATTCTAGTCATGGACCATTTTCAAAAACTAGATATCTTTCCATCCCTTTACATGTTGAGAAATTAAGAGTCTGTTCTCTTTATCATTTTCAATCTATTTTCTGTTTTCGATTTTTCAAAACAGTGAAAATACGTTCTCTTTTCTATTTTCGAAAACGCGTTTTTAAAAACAAATTAAAAATTTACAAGGAAAACTCATAACGTTTTCTGTTATAATCAAGCTAAAATTATCAAAACGCGTTTTTGATGTTTTCTAAACAATTTTTCAAAATGTCTTTTTTTTTGTATAAAAATTGTTTCTCAGAATGCGATTCTTAAAATAAGAGTCCTCTATAAGAAATTCAAACAGCTCCCTTTCACCATAACTTTATATTTAATCATGCAAAAAGGTTGCGACAAAGATAAAAGAGGACCTCATTTGGAATGGATCGATTGCTCTACGTGAAGGTTTTTGAGTTTAACGTCTACCAACAACACTCATAGAAAGTATTTTGATTATCAATGTGAAATTTTCTTGAAGTTGAGGGACCATTAGTGAAATTAACACATAAGATATCAATTGGGCCGTTCTTATCAGGGTATCGTAGGTACTATGGGCACTGAATAAGTACGGCCTTACCTAAGCATTTTCATTTCCATATGTAGGTGGTGGTGGGACCTACTGTGTCTAAAATAATTAATTTGTGGACCACAAACAATTTTTTTAATAATTAATTTAGGTTTTTGTCTTTGTTCAAAGTGTTCGTACTTTCCGCACAAGAATTTAATGTGTCCTTCCTCAGAAAACTTCTCCACCGAATAAATTTGGGCTCACTTTCATTTTTCCAGTATTGTCCTCGTCAACTACTATTATTTACAACTATCCTTTTATGTCCTTTGCCGTACGCCCGCTACCAATGCCCCTTAAATGACCAAAATACCTACAATAATTGTATTTGGAAAATCTCATTTAAATACTTGGAAAATAGGTACCTAGATTTTTTTTTTTTAATTGAACCAAACAAGAACTTAGCTCCATATTCAGTAAAAATCAATTTTCTTTTGTAGATTTTAATAATTAAAAAAGAAGATAAAATTGTGATTCTTAATAAATATAAAGACGAGACAATATACAGAATTCATTTGCAAAGAAACTTTTTGCATTTATATTATTTATAATTAATTAATTGTAATTATACTTATGAAATCTTAAGCTTGAAGTAATAATATATTTATACTTTTGAAAACTATTCATTTTTATCCTAAATTAGTTGTGAAAACATATTATTTTGTAATTAACATGAAAAATATTATCAATGCCATTAAGCCAAATTGAACTTTTGTTGACCTGCAATATTTTGGTTGATAAGGGGCAATTATGTCTTTATAAAAGTAGCTGATATCATCCACCATGGTTGTGGAATCATGCCAAAAAGGACAATATTGTTATTTCAAACTTACATTCTTCTTCCTCAAACAATACTCTCTCACCAGTTCTCATTTAACGACTGCTCAAATCCATGCCACTCTTTTCTGCTAACGGTTAATCATCCAACATATATATTTGTATGTATGTACATATACAGTATTCATCATCTTATAAGTTACACACAAATTATTGAGCTTTTCTTATTGAATTTTTGAATCTTTTTAGCAATGAAGAAGCAAAAATCAATACCTGAACCCAACTTCAATCGGTTTGATCTTCTCTCTGATGAGATAGTTTTCTTAATTCTTGATTCTCTCGATGACCCACTTGATAAAAAATCATTTTCTCTTGTTTGTAAATCATTATATGCTATTGAATCTCGCCATAGGAAGATCTTGAAACCACTTCGTTCAGAACACTTGACAAAAAATTTGATTCGATACCCTTTTATTTCACATCTCGATCTCTCATTATGCCCGGTAATTACAGACAGTTCTCTAGGTGTAATATCAGGGTATTGTAAAGAAACGTTGAGGTCAATTAATCTTTCAAGGCCCAGGTTTTTTTCCCATGTTGGGTTATCAAATTTGTTAGTGAATTGTAGGAATTTGGTAGAAATTGATTTATCAAACGCCACGAATTTGAAGGATTTGGCCGCGGCCTCTATAGCCGAGGCGAAGAACTTGGAGAAGTTGTGGTTGGTTAGGTGCAAATCTATCACTGATATAGGGTTAGGGTGTATTGCTGTGGGTTGTAGGAAGCTGAAATTGCTTAGCTTGAAATGGTGTTTTGGTGTTGGTGATTTGGGAGTGGGATTAATTGCTGTCAAGTGTAAGGAAATCCGCAGCTTGGATCTATCGTACTTGCCGGTAATACAGCTGTTCTTCTACATTAAAATTATTGATTCAGGATTATTTCTTTTGATTTTGATGTTTCTTCATTTAGTTCAGAATTGGTATAGGTCTTGCACTAATATTGATTAGTTTATGATAATTTTAAGGATATACGTGCTAGTTGATCCTTTATGTTTTCGCCCTTGTGTGGTTTAATTGTTGTTTCTTCTTGATCGACGCACGTTTTTTCCTGTATTTTGATGACTTTTGTTATGTTTGTTACTCTTGTTTGTTTCTAGCTAAATGTACTCAATGGTTGTAGGTTTATGAGATTCATCTATGATTATTAGTTTCACCATGTTAGTTTTTTGAAGCTATATTCATTGTGTTTCTTGGATTTACAACTTATAGTTATGAGATTGCGTTTTAAGATTAGATATTGCCTGTTTAAGAACCTTTAAGTCACTTTTATTTATACTATATGCGATTTGTCAAATTATCAACGTTGCTTAATGGGAAATTTTTAGGTGTTATGAATATACATATGGCTTACTCTTATTTTATTTTTATTGTTTGCCTCTTTGTATGCAGTGGAATGGTTCGTAACTCTATACATCTGTATCATATAAATGCAAAAGACGTGTTATATTCTCTGTCTTTCCATAGTCATCTGTGTCATCCTCCAACAAAAACACGTGTATTGGTCTATGTGACACCTTCATTTAAGTTAAAGTAGATCAGACTTTATAAACTCCGTGTTTTCAGATTTGATGTTCTATTTTTCTTAATACAACTTATACAACAAGTTATTATGGTTTCATTATTCTTCACTAAGCTCATGCTTAAGTTTTGTTGTCATTTCTTCTCTGTTTTTCAAAGAAAGTATTTCTTTAAGACCAACTAAACAGATATTTAAGCAATTAAATTAATAATGATTTGTGTTTTCAGATAAAGACAATGACTGATATAGATTTGCGAAAGCATCATGTGATTGAATACTCTTCTTTTACTGTGTTTAAGATACATCTGAAATTGATAATATCTTTGATTCTTTTATTTTCCTTTGTATAGATCACAAATAAATGCTTATTTCAAGTCCTAGAGCTGCAACACCTCGAAGATTTGATTCTAGAAGGATGTTTTGGTATTGATGATGACAGCCTTACAGCACTTAAACGAGGATGCACATCGTTGGAGGTACTCATTATGGGAACATCTAAAAGATCTGTAGATTTATTTCCTATCCACGTTCTAGTCCAAGTTTAATTCACTTCCATTGGATAAGAAGAATAATGTTCGTTTTGAATTTTCATACTCAGGAGGTGTTAATCTCTCATGTTCATATCCTCTCAACGCCTGTTTATATGATTGTGTTGTAAACTAATGAAAAACTTGTTGTCTCTCTGACAGGCACTTGATATGTCGAGATGTCAGAATGTCAGCCACATCGGTTTGTCTTCTCTAACTAGTGCTGCTGGATGTTTGCGGCAACTTAGCTTATCTTATGGTTCTCAGGTGAGTCTTCGGACATTTTTACCCCTTCTTCTGGCCTAACAAGTTTTTATTTTAGCTCATTGTTTGCTGTTTTTCAGGTGGATCTTGCTCTTGCTGATAGTTTGCAAAAACTGTCCATGCTTCAATTGATAAAATTAGATGGTTGCCATGTTACGTCTTCAGGACTTAAAGCCATTGGAATCTGTTGTGTATCACTCACGGAACTGAGCTTAAGTAAATGCTCGGGAGTGACAGACGAAGGACTCTCCTCTCTTGTAACGAAACATGTAGATTTGAGGAAACTAGACGTCACCTGCTGCCGCACAATATCTTATGCTTCTGTTGCCCACATAACGAATTCTTGTACCTCCCTCACTTCCCTCAGAATGGAATCTTGCACTACGGTTTCAGCTGAAGCATTCATTTTGATAGGACAGCGGTGCCAGTTTCTCGAGGAGCTTGACCTTACGGAGAACAATATTGACGATGAAGGTAACTTCTTCACCTAACGAAGTGTGCTGTATTGTAAAGAAGTCCTACATGAATTTTTCGATATTTACGTGCTTTCTTTATTTGCATGCTTTGCAGGCCTGAAATCCATCTCGAGGTGCTCCCAACTTGCAAGCTTAAAGTTGGGAATTTGCCCAAACATAACCGACAAGGGGCTTATCCCTATTGGCAATTGCTGTTCAAAAATTAAAGAATTAGATTTGTACAGGTTTGTATGTTTTCCTATGTGTTGTTACAAAGTTTGCAATACAATTGCATTGAGAATCGAACATGTGAATATTGATAACTTTGTTGCTCTTGATGTCCGATTGTTGACCTAGATAAGCAACTTATTTTTTCATATTTACATATTTCTTGCTTTCATTACATAGTTGGAGAAGACAGTAGTTAACCAATCTGAGATCGTTTGGCAAAGTTTTAACTTTTTCGAAAGCTAGTGAAACGAACTTTTTATCAACAAATTTCTTAGGACCCACAAATTACTATCCATTTATTATCCACACATTCCATTGGAATACCAAACAAGCATAATAATTTCTTTCTTGTCTAATTACGAGTTTGTGCTCATTTCAGATCTGCTGGAATTACTGATTCTAGTATCTTGGCAATCGCTCGTGGCTGCACGCTCATTGAAACTATCAACATAGCCTATTGTAAAAATATTACCGATCGTTCATTGGTATCATTGTCAAAGTGTTCAAAGTTGAATACTCTAGAAAGCAGAGGATGTCCTCTTATTACATCTTTCGGTTTAGCAGCTATTGCTATGGGATGCAAGCAACTCACAAAATTAGACATAAAAAAGTGTCAAAACATTGACGATACCGGAATGGTTCCTCTTGCTCACTTTTCTCAAAACCTCAGACAGGTTTTTACTTTAGTCGATTCCCATCTCGATTAAACATGATTGGCTGCCACAAAATATTATGTAGTAACTATTGTTTGTCTCCGTACTTTGCAGATAAATTTGTCGTATACCTCCGTTACAGATGTAGGCCTATTGTCCCTGGCAAATATAAGATGTCTACAGAGTATGACTGTTCTCCACCTCGAGTGTTTGACTCCCAGTGGACTAGCAGCAGCACTATTAGCATGTGGAGGACTAATGAAAGTGAAGCTTCAATTATCATTCAAATCATTGTTGCCACCACCTATTACCAAACATTTGGAATATCGCGGCTGTGTTTTCCAATGGAGGGATAAAGCATTCCAGGTATCTTTCAAAACACTTGATGGTTCAAGTCACATTTCGATTGTTTATCCCATGGTTAAAAATTCTGAACGATGATAATAACATAATTTGGACATCCAAGAAGCAAACACTAATATGAGTGTAAAACAAAATAATGGAACTTAATATTACCTTTTTGTGATCGACAGACTGACTTTGATCCCAAATCTTGGAAACTACAGTTAACCGAGGAGGAATGAAGCAGTTTTGAACTTCGTAATATTATGGATTTGCTTGTCTATGTACTTGTGTGTTATGATGTACTAATTATCTCTTAAAAGAGGTAGTACTACTCAAGAGTCAGAAAATTGGGATTGAGTTCGTGTAGTAACACTCGAAAGTCAGGCACTCGGGAACAAGTTCGTGTTTTACATTGACAGTGTATAAATTGCTGGTGTAACTTGTGAGGAGGTATGTAAGTTGAGAGTTTGAGAGGCTGCTTGCTGTACAATGGCCTTCGTTGAGTTTGTTATTCGAGTTTTTGCACACAGAAGAATTTAAAGGCTTATAGATACAGTTTTCCCAAGTTATCTTTGAAGTTTGAATACTGCAGTCGCTGAGATTTATTTCATTATATTGGTCTTTCCTTTCCATGAAGATTGCACTTTCTTATGTTTTTGTGCAACATTATTCTTGCCCTGTTCTTGATCGATGCGTTAAGGATTATGGTAATCCTATTTATTGCAGCTTTTGTCGCCTTTGCTATAAGAACTATTGCTTTTTATTTACACGGTTTTCCACAACCATCGACTCTAATATTGTTTGTCGTTGATAGCATAGGATAGAACACGACTCGGGTTAAACTACTACTACACATAAAATTAGGTCGTCACTTAATTATTTTAAAAACATGTGTTGTTACATCGAATTCTGTTTATGCTCGCAATAATAGGCGATGATCTAATTGTAGAAACTAATGACAAAAAAGTGGGGATACTTGCAACTACGCATGGATTATGGCCTGAGCATAGGGAAAAGGTCAAAGAAAACGACATTAAAACATTTTTAGTACGAGAACTCTAAGGTTGTTTCCTAGAAAGGCCAAAACTGGTCAAAATAATTGAATATTATACATTGAAGACTCCATGACATCAAATTAACCTTTAAAGTCTAAACACACAAATATATAACGCCAATTTGGTCATATGAAATAATTTGCTTTTGGCTTTTCATTTTTCTGCGCAACCTCAAAGATTTTGCTTTTGTACGGACAACATAGCTTTTGTTCGAGATTGATTATTTTTTATTTTTAGGAAAAATAGGAGTGAGAATCACAAAATGTATGATTGAAATTAAAGTTTGACTTTAACTACATAATAAAAATAATTTGTAAAGCTTGTTTGAGCCCCATTTTTAGCCAAAAATGCTTGGATATTTTTGCATGTACAACAAAATTTACATAATGTCAAATGAGACTCTATCATTTGTTAATTTTAAATACAAACAACTTTTTCATCTAATATTTTTCCTCCACATCATTTTTTGTAACCGTGTGTGTACATATCTTATGTACAGTAGCAAAATCCAAAATACATTTTGAATAGTGATTTGATGGAGAATGTATGATTAAAAAATAAAGAAAAAATTTAAATTTACGTGTAATATTATTTTATTGAAAAATATGTAGTTGAAAATAATAAAGAAAAATACATTTTAAAAATAATAGGTGACAAACAATGGCTTAAGTTACAAATAAGATTAGCAGAAAACACGCGTAAATCTAAGGAAATAAATTGTGTTGACAATGAATCTAAAATTTCACGCTGGATAAAATAAATTGAAAAACATGCACTCTTTTGTTAATCCTCTTTCTCTGTTATTAATTGTTTTACTCTAACTCATATTCAAAAGCGGTATTGTGAAAAATACCAAAAGTCATAGTGCTCAATTTTATCTGTTATGGAACAAATAAGATATAATTGCTATGATATCAGTTATTATGAATTTGGATTGAGTGATAATGACGATAATAAAATAAACAAGAAGAAAATAAACATCAAGATTTACGTGGAAAACTCAATACAGGAAAAAATCACGGACACATGAAGAGAAACTTATTAAAATCAATAGTAATTGTGTTTACAAGATCTCAATGTATTCAATTGAAATTTAAAACTCTCAAGATGTTGTATGAATTTCTCTCTATTGTGTGTGTGTGTGTATAAAATAAGTTGTAGAAGAATATGAGTCTAAAATCGTGTCAAAAAAGGAAAACGGGCCTAGGCTGAATAAGCTTATCGTTCGAGTGACGATGAACGATAAATGAGCGATCAAGTCTCGAGTTGTTTTCTAACGGGCTTGCTCGAGCATCCAACTAGCGCCAAACTAGCAAAAATGCGACGACTTTTTTCTCATATCCATAATTTTGATTTCTTCAAGACAACTCCAATTTAGACTTTAATACCCATTAGAATTTGGATTAAATCACAATAAATCTCCATCTTAAACTAAATTCTAATATAAGGAATTCCAAATCATGATTCCATCAATAAACATCACTCATCTTCTTCCAAACAAGTCTCAATGGACTAAATCAATGACAAACACCCACTAATTTCAAGCAATGTTCAAACTTAGCAATATGCAATGATTTTATCATCATATCAGTAGGATTATCCTTAGTATCAGATCGTACAAGCTTCTCTTAAAGCCGTGAATCATCTCAACCACATAGACTCCTTACATGCCTCTGTAATAGCCACATATTATGCTTCTGTTGTAGACAACAATTGTATTTTGCAAAGTCATTTTCCAACTGATAGCACGGTCTCCAAGGATAAACACATACCCTGTAAGTGATCTCATCTTATCAAGGTCCCATGAATAATCTGAATCTACATACCCAATGACTCCAACTGAATTTTTACCAAAATTCAAACAAGTATTATAAGAGCCCCTCAAGTATCTGAAATCCACTGTACTACTTTCCAATGTTACTTGCCAGGATTTGCCATGTATCTGTTAATTGTACTAACTACATGTGCTAAATAAGGTCTTGTACAAACCATAATGTATATAAGTTAGATGATAATTTAAAATGAGCAGCAAAAGGAATACTGACAGCTTTCGCATTCACCATATTGAATCTTTCTAGCGCCTTCTCAATGTACCATTTCTGACTTAAATACAATATGTCAGTATTTCTATCCCTCAAGATTTTCATACCAAGAATCTTCTTTGTTGCACCCAAATCCTTCATATCAAACTCCTTACTGAGTTGAAATTTTACTTTTCTGACATCTACTTTATCTTTGGCTGCTATGAGCATATCATCAACACCTAATAACAAATATGTAGTCGATCCACTATCTTCCTTTCTGAAGTACAGACAGTTATCATAATTATATCTAAAAAAATCATCAGTAGTCATGAATGAATCAAACCTCTTATGACACTGCTTCGGTGACTGCTATAATCTATATAAGGACTTCTTCAACAAGCACACATGGTCTTCTTTCCCAGAGACTGTAAATACCTCTGGTTGTTGCATGTAGATGCTCTCCTCAAGTTCTCTATGTAAAAATATTGTCTTAACATCCATCTGCTCAAACTCCAAGTCATTCTTAGTCATCACTCCAAGTAAAACCTGGATGGAACTATGCATCACAACTGATGAGAACATATCTGTAAAGTCAGCACCTAGAATCTGATTGTAACTATTTGCCACCAATCTAGCCTTGTATCTAATATTTTCAATCTCTGATGTGCCTTCCTTTCTTTTGAACACTCATTTGCAGCAAACAACCTTTTTACCTCTAGTTAATTTCACCAAATCTCAAGTGTTATTTTTACTCAATGACTCAATCTCCTCTTGCATAGCAATCATTCATCTGCTAGAATCATTACAACTGACTGCCTCTGAATATGTAGCAGGCTTCTCAGTGGAATAAATGTCTTCAGCCACACTCAATGCATAAGCTACCAAATCTGTTTCACCATACTTCTGTGGAGGTCTAATATGTTTGCGAGGTCTATCCTTAGCTATTGAATACTATAGTGCTGGTGGTGTATGCAAATATTAATGTCTTTCAACCCCGAAATGGATTGCTCTATAATAGACTATTTTGCAACCTCTGATTGTTCATCTGAACCAATTTTCAACTCTACATGAGTTAAGTGATTCTGCTCCTCAATTTTATCAGAATTCCCAAGAGGTGAACCACAAACCATAGCAGGTTCATGAAATACTACATCTCTACTAACAACCACATTTCTTGTCTCAAGACACCACAATTTATACCCCTTCACACCTGATTTATACTCAAGAAAGATGCACTTTTTAGACTTAGGCTCCAACTTCCCATTATCCACATGAGCATAAACTGAACACCCAAAAATCTTCAAATCAGAATAACAAGAAGGTTTACAAGACCATACATTTTCTAGTGTCTTTTTATCAATGGTAACTGAAGGTGAGCGATTAACCAGAAAATAAGTTGTAGTAGCAGCTTCAACCTAAAAAGTATTAGGCAACCCAAAATTTGAAAGCATACAATGAACCTATTCCATCAAAGTTCTATTAATCCGTTTTTCCACACCATTCTGTTGAGGAGTTCCATGCAATGTCAAGTGTCTCAAAATGCTTTCAACCCTGCAGAAGTTATTGAATTCATCTGAACAAAACTCCAACCCATTATCTATACGTAAACGTTTCACCTGCTTTCCAGTTTGCTTTTCTACCAATATTTTCCACTCCCCGTAGGTCCCAGACATATCACTCTTCTGCTTCAAAAAAATATCCAAAATTTCCTGGAGAAATCATCAATCACCGTCAACAAGAATAATGGCCTCCTTTTGATGGTACTTTGGCATGTCCCCAAAGATATGAATAGATATATTCAAGTGTTCCCTTCGTGTTATTTCTTCCTTTCGTGAATCTGACTCTCTTCTGTTTCCCAAAGACTCAATGCTTACAAAATTTTATTTTGCTACTCTTCTGCCCATCAAGAAGTCTCATTCTACTCAACTCTGCATGTCATTCTCATTCATATGCCCAAGTCGCATAAACCAAAGTTTTGTAATTTCATCACCTGTCAAACAAGATATAGAAACCGTTGTCTCCCTAATTACTATGGAACCATGCAAAATGTACAACTGTATAGAGCTTATATGTCCCTTCATGACAACAAGAGCATCCTGACTCACTTTCAAAACTCCACATTCACCAGTGTATCTATAACCCATTAAGTCAAGTGCACTCAAAAATTGGGATTCCACTTCAGTTCTGAAACATACCTTACATCTGTAAGTGTTCTAATAGCCCCATCGAACATTCTAATTCTGACTGTACCAATTTTGACAATTTTGCAAGGTTGTTTTCCATAATAACTGCACATCTCGAAGCTCCTTCATAAGTTGAAAATCAGTCCCTATTTGGACATATATGAAAAGTACAAGTCAAGTGAAGAACCCATTCCTCATATGATTTAGAATTCATATGAGAAATTACAAGAAGCTCTCATCCACTTTGCCCATCTTCCACAACATCAACATCCGTTGTATTAACAGGTTGCTTCCCTTTCTCAATAACACCAGCGGCTTTATTTCCGTTCTTCAAGGCATAGAAATCAACTTTAATATAACTATTCTTCTTACAATAGTGACATGTCTTCTCAGAATTTCTAGATTTCGATATCTCACTCATATTTCTGCCAAAATTCATATCTTGATTTCTCCCATACACAACCAAGCCTTCAACATGATTCCCAGATCCTCCAGCAAGATGACTCATCTTCTCTTTAGATTGTAAAGTATTATAAACCTATTCCACGGTGAAAGTATTCCCAATATAGAGAATTGTATCTCTAAAAGTCACATATGATGGCGGCAGAGAACACAACAACATCACCGCCAAGTCCTCCTTGTCATACTTAACTTCCAATATCTCCAAATCAGCCACGATTTCTTTGAATATAGTTAAGTGATTATCCAATGCGCACCTTCAGACATCCAGTGAGAATACAAGTACTTTTCAAGTGTAGATTGTTGGTTAAACTCTTTGTCGTGTAAAGTTACTCCAACTTCAATCATAACGTAGTAACACTTCTCTCATTTAGAACATTCTGAAGAATTTGATTTGAAAGATGTCTATGAATTTGAGATTAGGCTTTTCGATCCCTAAGTTACTTTTCATCCCTGCATCCAGGTAGCAGGCATCTTATCAAAGCCAATCAAGGCTCCCTAAGGTAAATCTAGTGTTTCTATCCAACAATGAGATATCATACTTCATTATCGACATGCGGAACAATCAATCTCGCTCTGATACTACTTGCCACGGAACAAACACGATACCAAAATTACTCTAATATCAATTGTTATAAATTTGGATCGAGTGATAATGACGATAATGAAATAAACAAGAAGAAAATAAACACCAAAATTTACTTGGAAACCCAATACGGGAAAAAACCACGGGCAAATGAGGAGAATTCCATTATAATCAATAGCAATTGTGTTTACAAGATCTAAATGCACTCAATTTTGAAATCTAAAACTATCAAGATGTTGTATGAATCTCTCTCTATTGTGTTCTATCGTCAAAAAACGAAAACGATCCTGAGTCGAATAAGCCCGTCGCTCGAACGACGGCGGGCGATAGGCGAGTGACAGGGCATGGCGAGACGAGTGACCAAGTCTTGGGTTGTTTTCCATCGAGCTCGCTCGAGCGTCAAACTAGCATCAAACTAGCGATAATGCAATGATTTTTTCCCACAATCCATAATTTTGATCTATTTAAGACCACTCTAATTTAGACTCCAATATCCACTAGAATTTGTGTCAAACCACATCATCATCATCATCATCATTATTATTGTTGTTGTTGTTGTTTTTTCTTTTTTTTTTTAGCCTCTCGTGCAAAGTAGAGTTGTCAATTTTGCAAATTTAAAGTGACAAACATATACGAGTTAATTGAGCATATTAAATTTTCTAAATAAGATTATACGAGTTAATTGAGCATATTAAATTTTCTAAATAAGATTAAGGACATGTTTGATGTAGACTCTTTGAGAATAGATTTTGTGAAAATTATAAATAAAAAAATTATGAATTCGCGTTCAAAATTATTTTATTGAAAGAATATATGGTTAAAAATGAATTTGAGAAAAAAAATGATTTTGCCCTTTATTTAAATGCATGTTGGCAGAATATTTGGATATAAATCGTTATTAAAAAAAATGCACTAATTAATTGAAGTTTAAAGTTACAATAAAATTATTGGTGGCATAAGAGCAAAAATGATCAGATATTGAGAACATTGGTTGCAATTAAGACGTGATGTGATGCAAATATTAAATTGTAATATATCTAAGATGAAGTGGCGGTTGCAGTTGATATCATAGCAGAGAATCCCAATCCTCAAGACTGATTCAGCCGCCAGGATTCAAAGTCAAATACACGAGCTTTGACTAAAGAAACTCATTCCACGGTCAAATTTTCTATCACCTTCTTAGAACAAGCTCTGCATGTCACTATTTATTAATTTTTTATCCTTTCAATTCCTCCTCAAAACTTTCCAAAATCTTCCTTTTATTTAATTCAAAAGTCTTCTTCAGGTAGCACCTTCAACACTTCTGTTGATTCACCATACATTTCTTCTTTCACTGATCTTCTTGTACGCCGCAATAATAACAGTATTAAAGAAGAAATGAACAGTGAAGATAAATCTTCATTCAAATGGGATTTTTCTGATCAAAACAGTATTGAAATCCCAAATTATAAGTCATTTTCACCAGCTTCTTTACTCATATCACCTTCTCCAGTTTCTCCTTCTTCTTATCTTTCTATTCCTCCCAGTTTGAGCCCATCTGTGCTTCTTGATTCTCCTGTCATGTTTTCATCCTCTAATGTAAGTCCCAAATTTCTTTTAATTTTTATGCTAGCCGGTAGAATTCAGGTAGTCAAACCCAAATTTATGTGTCTTTTGTGACACAGTGATGTTGGAAAATAAGCAAGGGTTTCTAGGTATAGAAGCTAGTTGAGGATGATCAAAATAATTCATGTAGTCGAACTCAAATTTATTTAGAATAGTTTGTTTATTTGTGTTTTTTATCAAAGAAAGCAAGGGGTCTAGGTATGGAAGCTAGTCCACCTAAATTCACACTGTCGACCTTAAATTTATTTTGAAAGAAGACTTAAGCTAGTTGTTTAGGCAGTGTAAAAGGATTCATGTAATCGATATTGAGTTTACTGGAAATGGGACTAATGAAAAATTTGATATGTTTGTGCAGGTTCTTCCATCTCCCAATACAGGAAGTTTTACTGGTTTGCTATCTAATGATGATAGAAAGTATTCTGATTTCACTTTTCAAGCCCAAAAAAGGCCTTCAAGTTCTTCATCTATGTTTTCGTCTTCTGCAGGAAGAAATCAATTGGTAATGAGCCCGACATTAAAAGCAACTCTTAGTTTTTATTTCATTACTTTTTACTTGCTAGACAGTTTTAAAATCAGTTTCATGCTTAGAATCTTAGTTTTCTTATAATTTATTTGGATTTAAACAACTTAGTATATATAATCTGCATCAAATATTGCATAATTATATGATTCTTCGAAGATTATTAAAAGAAACCTGTAATTCTACATGTTGAAAGAATGATTATAGTCATATTACAGTTCAAATGCAACCAAGAAGTGCAATTGATGTGGTTCGTTTGTCCTTAATATTTATATGATTCTGTCGTATACCTAGTAATGAACCGAACAAGGAGGCAAAAAGGGATTCTTGTAGTCGACCTTAAATTAGAAAAAGAAAAAAAAAAAAAAGTAGTTTATTATTGTGGTCGTTCTTCTTTGTATTGATTGTTCCCTTACTGACGATTATAGTTCAACAGGAGGATTTGTTAAGAAGGAATCAAGAAAATGAGGCATTCAATACTCTAAACAAGCAAACTGAAGTTTCAGCAGCAAAATTCTCTCACGATGTTTCGACAATTCAAGCAAATATGGGGGGCAATTTGGCTCAAACGCACTATGCTCAACCTACTCAGTATATAAGGGAGCAGCAGAAGTCGGATGATGGATACAACTGGAGGAAATACGGCCAGAAACAAGTTAAAGGAAGTGAAAATCCTCGCAGTTATTACAAGTGTACATTTACAAACTGTCCGACTAAGAAAAAGGTCGAACGAAATTTGGATGGACATATTACTGAAATAGTGTATAAAGGGAGTCATAATCACCCCAAGCCTCAATCCACTCGAAGATCATCTTCGAATTCGATTCAGAACCATGCATACAGTAATATGGGAATTTTAACTCAATCAAACTCATTGCTCGAAAATGCTATCGGGGAATCTATCACAGCCCAGGAGAATTCATCAGCTTCTTTCGGTGATGATGATTTCGAACAAGGCTCACCAATGAGTAACTCAAGAGACGAGGAAAATGAACCCGAAGCCAAGAGATGGTGAATCTAGCACTTGATAATTTCCATTATTACCTGACATTAGAATATCTTACAGTACTAAATCTCTATATCTTTTCAGGAAGGGGGAAAATGAGAATGAAAGCATATCAGCTTCGGGAAGCAGAACGGTTCGAGAACCTAGAATAGTCGTTCAAACCACAAGTGATATCGATATCCTTGATGATGGTTACAGATGGAGGAAATACGGACAGAAAGTCGTTAAGGGCAATCCAAATCCTAGGTAAACATGATTAGTAACTCAATATTTTGTCTGTTTTTTTTTCCTTAATGAAGTCAGAAACCTTAATGACATCAATTCCTGCAGGAGCTACTACAAATGTACATACAATGGTTGTCCGGTTAGGAAGCACGTAGAGCGAGCATCTCATGATATGAGGGCGGTGATCACCACATACGAAGGAAAACACAACCATGATGTTCCTGCAGCACGCGGCAGCGGCAGTTATACTATGAACAGACAACATATTAACATGAACAGTGTACCTATGGCTATCAGGCCATCTACTGGGATGATGACGAATTTCCCCAATTCGATTCAGACAAACGGGGTATCAGGATCACAGAACCAAACGCCGTACACCCTTCAGATGTTGCAGGACACGGGCAGTTTTACCTACTCGGGTTTTGGAGACTCGGTTGGTCCATATTTTAATCAAATGCAACAGACAGACAATGCCCTCTCCACGGCCAAGGAGGAACCTAAAGATGACTCATTTTTTGATTCTTTTCTACACTGAGGATTTCCTGGGAGCAAAACCCTCTAAGTGGCAAATCTTTTACTAGTTAAACAGTGTTGTAGATGTTAGATTTTGTGAAAGGAGTTGGTGTAATTTTTTCATTTGTTTTGAGGTTGTTGAATCCTAGAACAATAGCCTCATATAAAACATGGTGTAATACGAAATAAAATAGAAAACAAAATGTCTTAAGGAACTTCGCAATATTTCTTTCTTTTCAAGTCAAATTTTTAGATGAATTTTGAATAAACTAGTTCTTTTTTCTTGCCAATGCTTGCATTCTAGTACTTCATTACTTTTTGGATGTTTGTACAAACTCAGGAGAATATGTGCTAGGAGTTGGCTTATCACATCAAACTTGTTCTTCATGCTATTAAAAATGATGTCTTCTCCAATTCATCAAACCCGCCATACCTTCAGCTCGACTTTGAAGACAGGGTCGAGCAATGCATTGATATTGCGAATGATGACACTCCTTCCGGTGCCTGTTCTTATCAACTGTATTTGTATTATCTGTAATTTTAATTTAACTTTTGAAATTATTTGGTTATGATCTTCTTAGCTGTAAGTTGTTAGTATAACTTCTTCCTTAGGTATAGGCATGCATTTGTAAAGTCTGGTAATCTGAATATATACTCTTGAAATCAATGAAGCAAGTGAGCATTTTTCTTCTCCCAATTCATCATTGTTTATATGGTATCAAAGCAGTACCGTCTCTCCCATTAATCATATTCTTTTTTTTCCTCCAACAGTCACTATGACCTCTACAAATGAGACAGATAGTTCAACCAATACTCTTCCTCCAATTGCTCCAGTTTATTCCACAACACTCAACACCTATCAGTTTCATCTTATCACCATCAACATTTCTGCACAAGCCCCACTTAAACTCACCTTCAACAATTATGTTTCGGGAAAACTACAGTTCGAAACACTCTTTATTGGGTATGATCTCCTTGGTTACATTGACGGCTCCAATCCTTGTCCACTGAAAACTCTGACTACAAATGATACTACATCACCAAATCCAGCTCACAACACGTGGGTTCTCCAAGAACAATTGATTCTCAATGCTCTCATTGGATCTCTATTGATAAGTGCGCAAACGCCCTTATTTAGGTCACAAAACATGGACTATTGTTGAGAGATATATTGAAATATGGTTTAATTCGATATAATTTGCGTTTGTAGGACTACATTGATGGATTGAATGAAAAGTGTGCGAAAAC
>CAIGRB010108611.1:56805-67894 GCA_903798255.1 Fraxinus quadrangulata
TTTCTTCAATCGGTTAAAGCCCGTGCAAATGAACTAGCTATACTTGGAGCATCAATGGATGAAGATAATCTTACAGAGAGGATTTTGGATGGACTAGGAGATGACTATAAAGAACTTGTTTGTGCTGTTCAAGCTCATGACAACCCCATTACATTTGATGAATTTCATGAGAAAATTTTTACTTTTGAAGCATATCTTCAAGCAAAAACCAAATTTGAAGTGAATTTTCTGGTTATTGCCAATCCAATGAATAGGACAAACCACAACTCGAATTCCCAAAATTCCGACAACAATTGGCTCCCATTTTCTTCATCCAATAATGGCAACACAATCTGGCACTCGTTTCCTAATACCAATGTACGAACCCCCAACAATGGTGCTCCATCTCGTGGTAATCGGCCTTCACCACGTCCCTATCAAGGTTACTTTCAGATTTGTGGTATTCAGGGACACACTACAAAGAAATGTTCATCATTTCAGTTGGTTCCAATTCAACGTCCTAACACAGGATCTGCACCACCAACCAATACTTCACCAACTCCTTGGCAGCCCCGAGCTCGCTATGCTGCTAACGTTGCCTCCAACAACTCATCTTGGTTACTTGACAATGGAGCTTCTCATCATGTCACAACCGACTTGAGCAACTTATCACTTCACACGCGTTATACTGGCTCTAGCGATGACGCTGTTCTTTCCATCACTTACACTGGTTCCACATCTCTTTTAACCCCCATTACTGAATTTACATTGAATGATGTCCTTTGTGTGCCAAATATGAAAAAAAAATTAATATCTATTTCCTAGTTTTGCACCACCAATAATGCAACTTTTGAATTTTTACCCTCTTCTTTTCATGTGAAGGATCTTCGCACAGGTGCAATTATCTTGAAGGGCAAGACTAAGAAAGGAGTGTATGAATGGCCGACCACCAAACCAGTCATCCCCAATTCTTGCCTTCTCAACTGTCAAAACCAAGTCTTCATTTTGGCATCAATGTCTAGGCCATCCAGCTCTTCCTATTTTAAAACACATTATTTCTAGCTTTAATTTAGGTTTATGATTTCCAATGTCTAAAGATTGGTCGTGTAATGCATGTCTATGTAATAAAAGTCATAAATTGTCTTTTTCAACTTTATCTCTTGTTTCCAGCAACCTCTCGAAATAATATTTTCAGATGTATGGACATCTCCTATTTTATCTCATGATGATTTCAAATATTATGTTATTTTTTGTTGATCAGTTCACCAAATACATATGGTTTTATACTCTAAAAACAAAATCTACAGTTAAAGATATTTTTATTCGTTTCAAAGCCATTATAGAAAATTACTTCAAACGCAAAGTTCAAACTCTCTATTCCGACAATGGGGGAGAATATATGGACCTTAAAGAATACCTTGCTCTCAATAACATCTCTCATCTAACAACCCCACCTCATACACCTAAACATAATGGATATTCAGAAAGACGACACCATCACATTGTCCTCAAATTGCTTTCTCAAGCATCCCTTCCATTAAAGTTCTAGTCACATGCCTTTTTAACTGCTGTGTATTTATTTAATAGGATTCCCACCTCTACTCTTAATCTTTCCTCTCCTTATGAATTAATTTTCAACAACGCACCTAACTACTCAAGATTGAAGGTTTTGGGTATTTGTGCTGTCTTTGGCTACGATCATATTCGTCACATAAACTTGATCCAGGTTCCAATCATGTGTTTTTCCTTAGGTATTCATTATCGCAAAGTGCTTACATGTATCTTGAACCATCCACCTCAAAAATATTTATTTCTCGTCGTGTTCGTTTTGTAAAGTCAATCTTCCCTTATAACTCTTTGCACAATCATCTGCATTGTCGTACTTCCATCAATGTAGACACTTGGGTCCTTCGTCCTCTCACTATATAGGTACTAACACATCATGGAAGGGACCTACAATTCCAACCGAAGTGTGCACTCAAAAACAGCCTCCATTTGTAGTCCCTTCACAACCAGTAGCATCAGACCAGCCACCATCATTTCCTATACCTGATCAGACAGCACAACAATCCACATCCTCGACTGAAAATAACCACAATTCACCACCACTAACATAAACACAACACATTTCTCGTCACCCTACTCAACATTCAATGACCACTAGAGCTCAAAATAACATTCGCAAGCCAATACAAAAAATTAACCTTCACACTTACTTACACTCTTCATCAGATCTTGAACCCACTTCTGTGACTCAGGCCCTCAAAAATCATAATTGGCGTCAAGCTATGTCTGAAGAGTATGATTCTTTTGTTCGTAATGGGACATGGGAGTTAGTTCCCCTGTTGATGTTTTTAATTTGAATGGTTGTAAATGGATTTTTGCATTAAAAGACACGCTAATAGTTCCATTGACAGGTTTAAAGCTCGATTAGTGGCAAAAAGATTTCACCAACGACCAGAAGTTGATTATCATGAGACATTCAGTCTGGTAGTTAAACCTACTACTGTGAGACTTGTTCTTAGTATTGCTGTTAGTAATGGTTGGTCACTTCGTCAATTGGATATCAACAATGTCTTTCTTCAAGGCTGGCTTTCAGAAGATGTTTATATGGCACAACCCCCTGGCTTTATTGACTCCAATCATCCCACATATGTATGTAAACTTCGTAAAGCCATCTATGGCCTCAAACAGGCGTCCTGGGCTTGGCATCATGAACTATGCCAATTTCTAGTTGCATTCGGGTTCAAAAACTCACTCTGATACTTCCCTATTTTTTTTTCAACACTGGTCATCATATTATGTATCTACTAGTGTACGTAGATGATATTATTCTTACTGGAAACAATAATGATCTTGTCTCTCAGTTTGTTGATTCTCTTGCTCGACAATTTTTTTAAAGGATCTTTGTTCTTTCTCTTACTTCCTTGCGGTTGAAGTTGTTCCACATTACCAAGGAATATTACTCTCTCAACGTCGTCAATATATTCTTGATTTATTGAACAGAACTTAAATGGCATATGCTGAATTAATCATCATACCATTACCATCTGGTTCTTCTCTTACTCTAGCTTCAGGTTCACAACTTTCTGATCCAACTGAGTATCGTGCAGTTATAGAGAGCCTTCAATACCTATCACTCACTCGTCCGGATATATCTTTTGCAGTCAACAAGTAATTACAATTTATGCATCAACCATCTACCAAGCATTGGATTCTTGTTAAGCGTTTATTATGATATTTATGTGGCACTTTGGATGAAAGCCTTCTTCTTCATCGTCAGTCTCCATTTTTCTCTTCATGCATATTTAGATGCAGACTGGGGTAGAAATAAAGATGATTACTCCTCAACTGGTGATTATCTTGTTTATCTTGGTTGAAATTTTATTTCTTGGAGCTCTAAGAAACAAACCAAGATTGCTCGTTCTTCCACCGAAGTTGAGTACCGGTCGGTCCCTGCTACTGCTGCAGAACTTAGTTGGGTCCGTTTTCTTCTCATAGAACTTGGTTTCACTTTGCCTCATTCTCATGTTGTATATTGTGATAATGTTGGCGCAACTCAACTGTGCTCTAACTCTATCTTTCACTCTCGAATGAAATATGTGGCTATTATTCGAGAATAAGTTCAATCAGCGATTCTTCGCGTGGCTCATGTTTCTTCTGCTGATCAGCTTGCAGATGCTCTAACAAAATCGTTATCCCGACCTCAATTTCAGTCATTCAAAGTCAAGATTGGCCTCTCGTCTCCTGGCCATCTTCAGGGGGGCATATCAATTGTATTTGTATTATCTTTAATTTGAATTTAACTTTTGAAATTATTTGGTTATGATCTTCTTAGCTGTAAGTTGTTAGTATAACTTCTTCTTTAAGTATATGCATACATTTGTAAAGTTTAGTAATCTGATGTGTATATATATTCTTGAAATCAATGAAGTAAGTGAGCATTTTTCTTCTTCCAATTCATCATTGTTTATAGTTCTCACTGATCGACCACTATTATGCAGAGGTCATGGGCGGACTCGGACCACTGTGGTAATCCACTAGAATCGCCCTCGAAGTTGGCCAAGGAAATCGTGGTGGAATATAATGTCATTGACAATTATTATTAGTACTTTACCCTTTAGAACCAATTCCTCTATGGTGAGGCTGAATGTTATGCCATCAGATATTTTGTTATTTGTATCAATTTCTCACTGACCTTAATAAGTTGAGTTAACAAGGATGGACGCTTGCAAAACAGGAATTTGACACCAATGGGACTCGAGTTCTGTATTTCCGAACCTTTCATTTTTTATAACCATACTACCAAATCCTTAATTAACATGTAGCACGAGGTCCAATGAATGATTTCCATCGAAACCGTTAGTTGACTTATAAGTCACCCATCGAACAAAATTTGATCAATTTGAAGGAAGGGCAAAAATGTGTTTCCATAATTATATCATTTAAAATAATTAAAAAAATAGAAAGAATAAACAAAAAATAAATTAGAAAGAAAATACATCAATATGTCCTTCGCCTACCCTACCCCACATATCCATCGCCTAATCATTTTGTGGGAAGAAAATTTTCATTTCTTTATACTTATTTGTTCATATATATTAATGTTTTGTGTTTGATTTGCCTTTTATTTGTTATTTATTGATTTTTTTTTCATTTCAATATGTTTATTGTTTATGGGTATTGCATGTAGAATGAGCAATGGAAGAAGGAAGGTAATTCAAAATTAAGTGTCGTATAAATACGAGTAACACTTTATTTGTGCATATGCTTTAGAATTATTTAATTTTGCTTAATTTAGTTCTTACTTAGGATGATAATTTGTATTTATTCAGATAAGTTATTTTTATTCATTCGAAGTTTCTTACTAAAAGTTTTAATTTACTTCTATACGTACGTTTAAGGTTCCTCGTGTAATAATTGAATATATTTTTCAACAATAAAATATACAAAGCATAAAAGTATATATACTCTTTATCGTATTATACAATGTGCAAATCATAATCATATTCGGAAAATTAGCATATACAACAGAGTTAATGAACATGATTTATCCATGTTACCGAATTGGATTTGTATAGATAAACTCTCATAATTAATAAAACCTTCGGAAAAGAATGTAAAGTTATATAACTGAAAGTTAAGCGTTCGACCCTAAAATCACCTAGAAAGTGGTGAATAGGTGAACAATGAGGAATTAGAAATTATCGTCGATTAATATTGTAACAAGTCACAATAATTAATTACTCTAGATTCAGTTCACGTGAATTAAGTACCCTATATTGAATTGTCGGCTTGTAGAAATCAATAATATAAACAACACAAAGAATTGATGATAGAGAAAATCCTTAATTGGGTAAAAACTCTGAGCTCAAGCTAGTAATTTTCACTATAGATAATAAAAACTTACAGTATGATCAAACCTAGAAAATCTATTAGACTCGCTGTTCTAATTCTTGCAATCCCCAAGACCCGTTGGAACATGCTTCACTCACACTTGCTCCTGATTTTTGGAATTGTCTATCTCTTGTGAATCACGAAAAACATCTTGTTTTTTATATTCTTACTATGCTTCTGGTCCAACTTCCTTCAATATTCAGCAACTTCTGAACGCTATTGAGAAAATAATTTCCTGATTATTTTTATGAAGTGGGTGTTTTGGATTATTTGAAATTTAATGTTTTTTTCAACTTGTGGTTGATTGATTTCAAGAGTCAAATGTTTAATCTCAAATTTTGAATATATACTTGGATTTTAGAATGATGTTATGACGATATAATATAATGATCCACCACCATTATAAATGTAATGAGTATTAAGTATTTATAATAAGCGGTATTTGAGTAGTATATGATAGATATAACTCTTAAAAATCATGAATTAGGGTTTTTCGAAAAATACAGTCACTCGAGCGATAGGTGCTCTGCTCAAGCAAGAGTTTGACAACAGGCGGGCGACAATGATCCTTCTTTTTTTCGCTCGAGTATTAACTAAACGATGTATTAGCATAAATCGGTGACTCTTTCTTCATGTTCCATACTCGAACCCAAAAACTCGTGGTTCATCTATACAACCCACAAAAGACTCCTTAATTTTTACAACTCTTTTATAATAATCATTTTGTTTACAAAATTATCAATACAACATAATTCCTAGCAATATCCCTATTTGACATTCTGTGACAAAACTATACACTACAAGTCAAGGAAGTAAAGACAAAACTAATCTACCCAAACTCCAATAGAATGTATGTCTCTTACATTCCTTATTAAACCTGTTTCTTGAAATTAGCAACTCAAATATCAAGTGTAAAAGTACGTAAACTATGAAATATAAAAATTGAAACACACACTCATAAATATGCTATCTTGATTGAGAAGTAATACTAACTAAGCATGAAATACTATCATCTCTCTCAATACTATCATGAAATAATATCATCTCCTCCTTACTGCAAACTCTCTCTAAAATATAGTTAAATTAAACAAAACAAAAAAATGCCCATCTCATCTTTCCCCCCCTTTTTTTTTGTTACAAATGACGAAGTGAACTGTATCAACAATATATATTAATTCAAAAATGTGATTGATAGCATGTACCAGCATAATCAATGATCAGTAAATTTTCTCAAATACTTAGTTCAAGTTTAAATGGAGTAAATTATATAAGTGACTCATATGTGTAAAGTGTCACTAATTCCTCGTGAGCAAGACTCCAAACCTTAAATTTGTGAGAAATGATATGATAAATTTCACTATTAAATAAGTTTATTCTACTAATAATAAATTCAAACCAAAAGTGGACCTATAAATGAAGCTCATTTTTCATATATATTATTCTTTTCTCCTCCTGACTTTAAACACGTATGCATTTTTTTTCAATTTTTCACATCTTATATACAAACTATTCTCCATTAAGCGACTAAGATGACTCATATAACGAGTTTTGGGCCTATAACTCCAAGTCAATTGATCATAGGATATCAGGTCATAAGAAATCCCTCCAACTTAATTGCTTGAGTCACATAAGCTTCGAAAAAGAATATAAGATAAAAAAAAAATTATTTAAGGGGATATACTAGAGTTTATGTATAGTAAATTAAAGTTAATTCATGTTCGAGGTGACCTTACCAATGGATAACTGGCATCCCAAATCTCACATAGGCGATTAAGACTCGCTCACAAGATTATAGTGTGTGATGTGCAAATGATACATAAAAAAATCTATACTAAGTATTCCACATAAACTTAAACAAAGTAATGAAAAATATACTACAACACATCAATTAAACTCATATTTGGTCCCAACATATGTTTAAGCAAATCATATATCATTGTATAGTGAAAAAAAAATCCTTTTTTTCCTTCAATTTTTCATTTAAAAAAAAAAATCAAACTACCTAAAAAAAAAATGAAATGCATGCAATAAAAAATGAATCATAATTAATAAACACATGCATGCATCAAAAATACTTAATCAGTTAGATATACAAACACTTTTACCTATAAGAGCATCGTGATCAATTTCAAAAATTTTCTGATCACTCTTTTTTACACAAACCTTGCTAGGAGCAGAATTATTCACAGTCAATTGCTTTAATAACACAGTCAATTGACTCACCTGATCAGTAAGAAAGTCAACTCTATTAAATATGTCCTGATTTCTATTTTTTTCACAGATCTATTGCACCTAGATCTTGTGTATCCCAACTCATCACAATTAAAGCACGTATGAATAAATTATGACCAAATATACGTGGTTTCTGAAATTGATTTCTATTCGAAAACATCCCACGCAGTTCGATGTGATTACCAACATTCTGAGTCTTATTAGTAGTAGAGACAAATGTGGTTTTGGAAGTACTAGTATTATGATGATTAGAATTATCATAGCATTGATCACTCTTATTTCCAGAAAGCTTGTTCATCCTTAAAAGATTATCAAACTTCTGAGAACTACTAGAAAAAATAACAAGTTGAGACTTGTAATATTCAAGTTCGCTCAGAAGGTTATTAACCTGGATTTCTAATCTACCATTCTCAATGGTCAGCTCACTCTCCTAGAGGACTTCTCAAGTTCACCTGTAATAGACACACGCCTAAATTCTTCTTGTGACACAACCATAAATAAAGCATGTAAAGCCTTATTATTCCAATTACACTCAACTAAATTATTATTTTACCAATTTGCTATAGGGATGGGGGTGACAACATCATTAACGGTGCTAGATGGGATAGTCCAGCCATTTACTACGCTCAACCAAATACACTCATCAATCGATTTCAAGAAATCTCTCATTCTACCTTTCCAATAAGCATAGTTACTACCATCAAAATATGACGGAATAGACAATGATCTAGAAAAATAGGGGCCAAGAAACGAATTTGGGCTCTGATACCACTTGAAAGTTATGTGTTTGATCCTAAAATTACCTAAAAGGGGGTGAATAGATGAAAGATTTGGAAGTAGAAATTATCGTTGATTAATATTATAACAAGTCACAATAATTAATTAATCTAGATTTAATTCACGTGAATTAATTACCCTATGTTGAATTGTTGGCTTGTAGAAATCAATAATGTAAACAATACAAAGAATTGATGACGGAGAAAACTCTTAATTGGATAAAAATTTCGGGATCAAGCCAGTAACTTTCATCATAGATAATAAGAACTTATAGTATGATCCAACCTAAAAAATTCAATAGACTCCCTGATCTAATTCCTACAATCTCCGAGATTCATTGGAACGTGCTTCACTCACACCTACTTGCGATTTTTCAGAATTGTCTATCTCATGTGGATTACCAAGAGTACCTTGTTCTTGTACTATTCCAATGCTTCTGGTCCAACCTCTTTCAATGTTCAGCAACATCTGAAAACTATTGAGAAAATAGCTTCCCGATTATATGTAGGAAGTGAGTGTTTTGGATTATTTGGATTTGAATTCTTTCCTAACTTGTGGTTGATTGATCTTAAGAATAAAATTTTTAATCTTAAAGTTAGGATATGTTCTTGGATTTTGGAATGATATTATGAGAATGTAATATAATGATCAATCACCACTAAAAATGTAATGAAAATTGAATATTTATAATATGAGTTATTTGGATAATATAAGATAGATAAAACTCTTGAAAATCGCGAACTAAAATTTCTCGAAAAACATTGTCGCTTGAGCGCCGGGCTAGCGACAAGCGTGTCACTTGAGCGAGAGTCGGGCCACAACAATTTTACTTTTTTCACTCGAGCATCAGCTATGTTGACTAGCGTAAATCTAACGACTCTTTTTTCATGTTCCATACTCTAACCTAAAGACTCGTAGTCCATCTATATAATGCTTGAAATGCTCATTGACTTTTACAACTCTTTTATAATAATCATTTTATTTTATAATAATCATTTTGTCTAAAAAAATGTCAAAACAACTTGATTCCTAACAATAACAATATAAACATTTAACCATTCAATTCCACTTAAAACGAAAAATGAGAATTAATAATATAATACTAGGAGCATGTTTAAGCCCCATTTTTTGCAAAAAAAAAAAAAAACATTTTGAAATAGTGGTTTGATGGAGAATATGTAGTAAAAAAATAAGGAAATGTTTTGAATTTACGTATAATATTATTTTATTAAAAATGTATGGTTAAAAATAAAATAGATAAAAATATATTTTAGAAATAATGGAAATCAAACGAGTGCTAGAACTTTTTCTACAATATCTTGAAAAGAATAATTTTCAAAAATTTTCACTTAATGAGACAAAATGAACATAAATGTCATTTACCTATTCTTTAATCAAAAGAATCTCGATATAATGAAAATTTATTAATTCTCAAACCATCATAATAAAAAAGCGAAAAATATTAATACATAAATTTTGTAGGTGGCATGTCTTTATATGAACAAAATATAGTCAAATATTTTTCTTAAAAAAAAAAAAGAAAAGAAAGAAAGAACTTGTGATATTCGTATCATGAATAAAGTCGAAGTGCTCTAAATCCCTTAAATCATTCTTTTAAGAGAAAATTTATTTCAATTGTACTATGCTAATTTTTGGATTAGATATGTTAATATAAGTTGTGTTTGAATACACACAAGACAATGTAGGCAAGCAGTTAGAGACATACAATCTAACATTCGTATTAATCTATTTTTCGAACTTAAAAGAGTTGAATCCAATTAAATATCTTAGGCATAAATCGAAAGAGAAACATTTGTTCTTCCTTTTCCTCAATGGGAGGGTTTTCACATAAAAATGTGTAAAAATAAAGAATAATATTTGATGATAAAAAATATATAATGTGACAGTTTATGTGAATAATATTATTATATATTTTATTTTTTATGAAAAAAAGAGAGACAAAAATATAAAAAATAATGAATTGTCAAATCATTCATACTGCATCACAATCATTGATAGAATACTCTTTTATAAAATAGAAAAACTCAAAAAGTGGAAGTGCCTTTTGGGTGCAGATGCTAACATGCGCGCTGGGTGCTCTGTCTACCAAACTCGTATTATTAAGCAAGATATTATTTCGCGCTTTGTTTTTCAACAGTACTCTCTCAGCGTTCTACATACACTTTATACACTGTATACAGGTTCTTTGCCCATGAAATTTGCATGTTTCTATACACATTCTTGTATTTAATTACATAAGAACATTAATGTATATGCTGGGAAAGATGGGTTTTTGTTATTTCATTTATTTGATTTTGAGAATGTGGATTGATTGATTGATTGTCGAGTTGGGTTATTGTGCTATGTGGGTTTCGAGTTATTTCCCTTTGTTTGTTTATTTTTTTCCCATTTCGTAGTGGATTGTGCAATCGGATCGTGTTGTTTACTTCCCTTATATTTGCTGTTGTAGAAAAAATGCTTCTTTTGATTTTATTGTTGAATGCATTTTGAATTTCATCGAAGAAAATTTCCGGTACGATTGTTGCACTTCTGGTTTTTGGTTCTTATTCAGTTTCTTTGAAGTGAAAATTGAATTTACACATTGGGGTTTGAGTTTTCGCTTTGTGGACCTTCACCTTGTTATATCTATTGCCAAGGAGGTTCAATGAGGATGGGGAATTTCTTTCTTTCTTTTTTTTTTTTT
>CAIGRB010108632.1:0-15574 GCA_903798255.1 Fraxinus quadrangulata
ACAAGACAAGCATAAAACCCCAAAATTAAACCTTAGTTGGAGGATTTTGACGTCTGGCAAATAGTTTATGCTACTTCAATGTAGCGAAACAGGCATCGAACCCCGTCCCTAAACCCAGAATCAAAACTATTTGCTGAGCTCCAGGGTGACCATTCAAGATTTATTAAAAATGTGCAGATAAAGATTTGGCAGAGTTGAGAAAATAATTATAGTCTATTAGCAAGAGCTTTACAAACCATAACATTTACAACCCATCAAGTGTGAAACTAGAATGTGGGGAGGCTAGAAATATATTATGGCAATAACGAAGAATTAGATGCTGTTTTCCTCCAAACTGACTATGGTTTATCACCTCCATGACCTTCAGAGAATCTAGGTGTATGCTCTTTCGTATAAACTCGGTGTTTTCTCTCTCTTCCATATATTACCCAGAAGAGTAGCGAGAGCATAACTGCAGTAGCAACCATCACTAGCCCAACATAAATCCAACTGCTATATCGTCTCAGGCCTGGACAATATGTCCCGTGTATGTCCGTGAATGTTTGTCTCACAAAAGTGCAGTCTTGTAGATCAACGAGGAAAGGACCATATCTATACAGACCATAGCTTACATTTACTCCAGCAGCCATCTGACTGTAGAATGTTGGAGTCAGACGACCAGTAGTGACACAAATGCCATTTGGTGAAACGTCACATACATAGTTCTTCCACACCTGCAGGTTGTAAAAATGAGTTAGCGCTTTCTTGTTATGGAATAAACCTTAACAATTATAGTGGTTAGTTGTCGACGTGAAAGCTGTCAATTTGCCACTGCAATTTTTTTCATTATAACGAATGATATTGCAAGGTTTGTTTCACACACTTCTTCGTCTTGTCTACGTATCAATGCAAAACCCCACACACCCCCCCAAAAAATAAAATTACTCTTCAAATCCTTTATATATGATAGAAATGCAGTAGGGTGACTTAATACACTTGACTGCCGGATATATAGGTCGATCCGCAGTCAAGGGGGAAAGTGTGCAGTACAAATTGGCTTTCTGCGGTCTAATGGCCTTTTCCACCCTTGGCAACCATGGACCTGTGTATTCTTTTAATGAAAGTCCCAAGCTTCAAATCTCTCTGTTCTATTATTCACAGTAGACATCATGCAGATATCTTATTCTTCCACCTCCACAAAGAATGGGTAAACACATGATAAATAATCTAGATTAAACATATTTACGCAGCCTAAGCCATAAAACTTGCTGGCACGGTTTGAATCTCCCATAATATATTCAATATTGAAAACTCCATTGATATGCACATTTCAACTAGTAAAAAGAATGAAGTGGTTCTATAATTCTAGATCTTAGACAGGGTTTCTATATGCCAAGTTCACAAGGAATGGTTAAATACCTGTGTTGCATTTTCCAAATCCACTTCACCTGGATTACATGCTCGATCAGTCAGGTTGGGATTAAATGGATTGCAAAGGGATGGTAGAAGCGGGCCGGACTGATTGAAGTAGAGAGTTGGAACATTCGGGGGGAAATTGATATTAGAGACATTATTAACAACGAAGTTCATTATATTAGCAAGTTGAGAAGTGACTTCCTTGCTTTTTGTTAATGTTTCTTGTGCAGTGGCATTGTCCACACACGGAAGTATATCATCAAGAGCTGTATGAGCCATTGGATTTTGGACCCATTGATCCATTGCTACACAAGTGTCTGCAGTCACGCTGATATGAAAATAAATCAGTTAGATTCAAGAAAAGATATCTAAACCAATTCTAAATCAATGGAAAAAAATGCACTAAGCAGCTACTTATAAGAGGTAACTGCAAATTATTTTGAAACAAAGGTAAACATTAGTAAATAAATAGGTAAATGAAATGACAGCAATCATAACCACACACCAGAAAACATTTAACCCATGTTTGGCTACGGCGGATAATTTGTTTATATTCGATCAAACCACTTTTTATCCACATATTTAGTGGGTCCCAGAAGCACTGCCCACTTATTCACCACTCATTTCTATTTATGTATAATTTAACCATTATAAGCAACTCCCAGAAATGCTTTTAATATTTTACATCTGACGGCATCTTCTACAGATTAACCACAACTTTTTTCCCAAATACCCTGAAAAATCCTTTTAATCTGTTGTTGTAGAGACTCTGTTTGCATAGGTTACATAGAATGGGAGAAACAAAGAAGAGAGAGATGAGAATTAAAGATTTGGAAGAGAAATTGTAGGGCAAATAATTTCAATCACTCAATATTCAAATCAGTTATGTACATTATTCAGAAATCGCAATCCCATTTATACTTAAAAACTTCAAATTTCAATTGAAATGGCAAGTTATAAAACTAAAAATGGAAATTCCCACTTCAGACTAATTTGTGTCCTGCATGGGCTTGGGTTTTTACATTTTACTAGTAAGCAGCTGGTACAAAAAGAAAGTATAAAGAAAAAACATGGTTTCAGCTCATCTTTACAAAGAGTTCAACTTAAATAATCTGAGGAAAGCTAACATTATTCATTGCTTTCACAACAGCAACATTTTTCCTCATATGATACGAATAGTCAAAGCTATAGAGTAATTATACTAGCAAAAGGAATAAGGTAAGAAATGACAGTGTGAGTAATAGACGTGCATTCTTAGAATAGATCATACTTGTGGAGGAGAAGAAAAATGCCACACAATATAAAAGTTCCCGTGACAAGAATCCATCCCAAGATCACCAAGCTGCAACAAGAAAAGCAATCATTTAGGAACACTGAAGGAAGAAATGAAGAAAATGTATAGGAATTCGATTCTATTTAAATTGCTGCATCACTTACAGGTATACAATAAATTGCATGCCAAAAAGTGAAAACACTGAGAGAGATTCGAAAGACAAGGTCAGCCACAAGAAGATTGTAAACAAACTCTAATTTTCTTCTCTCAGATTTAAATGACAAAAAATAGCCTTACGAAATCCAAGAAACGTCAAGATAAGCATAATGGCAGACAGAATGATTAGAGCCAATCTCCTGCAAGAGCCACAAACATAACATTAACAAACTAAATATCAAATCGGAATTCCATAACGCAACAAAGACATAATGTAAACAGTATGTGCAATCGACTTACACAGAGTCTATTATACTTTTTATATCCTTCGAATTATCTTCTGTTTTAGTGGCAAGGGTACTAGCAGAAGAGTTTATCTTGGTCTGAATCCGATCAATATCAGATTGGACATTAGAAGGGAGAAACATTTGATCCACTCCGACCTTCTTAGCCGCAGAAAGATATTCAGATACATTCTTAAGTTTCTCGGATGTGGTATTTGCCTGATGTACAACATATTCCAAAGTGTTTTTTGTGCTGCTATGATATTTCCCCTGGCCAGTGTACAAAACAACACATCCGACGCTGAAAATGGAAGGCATCTAATTAGTTTGAGAACTGCAAAAGAATGCAACGAGAGAGGATGTGCACGTGTATGAGTCGCGACTTGCACCTCTGTGTGTGTGTGTGTGCGCGCGCGCGGGCGTTAATAATTGCACGATTGGTCCCCAACCTATTGCCTAGTAGCAAGTTAGTCTCTACTCTCTAACATTCCATTATTTTTTGTACAATCAATGCACAATGATGGAAGTAGTTCAAATTTTCATTAAACAATCACATGGCCCTCATGGATACATGCCTCGCTTCAAATATATGGGCACGGAGCCATGTTGTGAAGCAAAACTTAATTTCATGACCTTACACATTCGAGTGTTACTTCGCGATTTAACATAGGTTTGGATTTTTTTTTTGGTCGTAGAGGACTGGTTGTTCAACTATAAAGAATGGTTGGGAACCAACTTGCTCCTTTTTCAAGGTTAGGGACCAACTTGCTATTGAGGTAATATGTTGAGGACCAATAATGCAATTTTCCCTATATGCATATATAAGTGTCCGTTCTGTGTGGAGAGAGGAGTACATTGCAGCAATAGTGAAGAGTATGAGTAATATTAGAGAGAGAGCATAAGCAATTCGAGAATAGCCATAAGGTTCCTTTCGACAGCAGCAGTAGCAGCAGTGGCGGAGACAGATGATTAATAAACATAACGCGAAGAGCAAAAACCAGGCTGCCGCAATAACAAAAAATGGAGCAGCAGTAAAAGCCACAGACTGCAAAAGAAATATATAGATAAATCGAATGGAAAGGAAGTTGGATATTAAAAGTATTGGCGAATGACATTAGAAGTAAAACATTAGACATTAAATGCAATTATAAAATAAAATTAGTAAACACTAACAAAGGAATCAATTCATACGGCAAACACCAAGTCATAGAAATCATGAAAATAGCAATTTCAACAGAGAGATAAAATCAAATTCTTCAAAATTTCAAAAATTGCTAGAACATGTCTCTATATTTTCAGTAAACAGTATTGTGAATAGGCCTTGCTCAATATTTTATTCCAAAATATTAAGACTTCCAGCAGAATTTCACCCCAAATTTGAAGCAAACTGAAATAATGTAATGTGCATACCTCATAAAAATCATTTTAATTGCTAATTTAGATTTCATTAAGATATTATAAGTTACAAATTACAATGACAGAAAAGTTTTGCTTTTATAAAGTATAAAAGCTAATAAAAGCTAAAGTTGCATAATATTTTATCAAGAATCTGTATTGTTTATATGATGACTTTATACCTTGTAAAGACTAAAGTTGAGAGAAAAAAATCAATTATATAATTAAGTCGCGACGAAAGACAGATAAGATAATGATCTTCGAAGACTTCCACATGATTTCTGACCAAGATTTGCCCAAACATCCTAAAATAATTGTATGTACATACATACAAACAATATTCTGGTTTTCAGAGCATCGGCAATCGGAATAAGCATAAACTGAATTAGTCCTAAAATAATCCCAAAGATTCTTTCTTTCTCCTGGAATTTACTCAAAAATTCAAAATTAACTACAAATTTTGTATTTTACAAATAAAAGATGAAATCTTTGAAGAACTTACGGCCCAGTAATGGCGTTCACTAATATTCCAGCCTCCTCTATATTTCTCGAAATTATTTAGAGGATCTTTTCTGTACGTCCTCTTTGCAGCCAACACGAGAGTTGAATTCAATGGAGGCTCATCAGATTCAGCAAGAAATCTTTCAGTTCTTCCCCAAGAAAACGCCATCCCACTATTTCTCTCACCATATTTCCCTAAAAAATCCCAGAAAATCATTAACAATAAAAATTAAAACCACTTTAAACATATAGCATATATATATTTCAAAGTGTAGTACCTGAAGTAGCGGGAAGAAAAGCCTGTTCTCCAAATCCAAGTGAAATGAACGGATTACAAGAAAAAAATAGAAATGCAGTTACAAGACAAAATAGCAGTGATTTGAAGCACGACATTGTTTGAATACCACACGGGTCTGTTACTTGAAAATAGGTTCAAATTCTTGAAATAAATTTCTGCAGATTCTTGAAAATATTGTATGGCCTTCAAATAATATTTTTGTCAGTATTCCTGCACACAGACGCGGAAATAAAGAAGCAGTTGAATAGAGAGATCGAGAAAATAAATGGGGATTTTTTGTGCTGATAGCAAACGGAGGTGTGTCCGGGACGCTTTATATTTTTGGGGAGTAACTCGATAGTTACACGTTACTAACTGAACTTCTGACCATAGCCATGGGATGAAGGAAAATTTTGGTGTTTTTGGGACGATTGATTCCATGTTTTTCAAAATACTTTTTTTTTTAATCACATAATTTTTAAAAATAATATTACACGTAAATTAAAAAAATAATAATTAACAACATATTCTCCATCAATTTACTATTTCAAAATACATTCTTAACAAATAATGGGACTCAAACATTTCCTTTACTAGTAGTAATAGAGAAAATTGCATTATTGGTCATCCACCTATTATTTCAGTAGCAAGTTGGTTCTTATCCTTTATATATTTGCAAGTAAACCCTTTTTTTCCTGAAATATTCGCATAATTTATTTCTAATAATGAAAACCATCTAATTTTCTTCTTAAATTGTCGTTTGATACTCTTGAAAATAAGTATCACTTCAAATTATTTAGCACGCGCCTCAGCTAAAAGGCAAACTTGCCTTGACAAAATTATATCGATCTTGAAAACAAGTATCACTTTAAATTATTGAGCACGTGTCTAAGTTAAAAGGCAAACTTGACTTGACAAAATTATATCGATAAGGACCATTGTATAATTGGATGGTTTTCTTGAATGAGAATTGATAGTGCGACTATCATGAAAAGTTGAGTATCAATTTGCTACAAAAATATTGGGTTGGGGACTAATAGTACAACTTTTCCATATTTAGTAATAATGGTGGTTGAGAATTTATTTCATTGAAATTATTCAGAATACAATTAATTGAGTTTGACTTGCGCCATATACAAGTAATTAGTGTGATTTGAGTGGATAATTAAGGGCTAAAATTGGTGTGAATCAAATTGATTTATATTCATAATTCCATCTTTAGCGTGCATTTTTTTTTCCCTTACAGTTTCTATGTACTTTTAAGCTATTGAAGTAGAAACGTTCTCGCGTGAATTTATTATTATTTTTTTATATAGATTAAGCTGTTTGACGCTTATTTCTTAAAATTTATTTTTCATCGCACATTTTTGGGATTCATAATATTTCAACCACACATCATCAAATTCTATAAAAATCTAAAAATTTTCTAAACCGAACATTGGGCTAAATTTTCTTCATGGCTACATTTAGTGATTAATCTTGCTTATTAGGAATTCTTATTCAATTTTTTGAGATGCACGAGTTCTTAACTTTCACAATTGACCGCATAAATTCCTACTTGGAAAGAAAAATGTTAAGTCGCACTTACGAAACGTATATTTGGCAAGTGTTTAAGAAGCGATTTTAACTCGCCAAACATGACCACAAAATTTTTGGTGTTCTTGGTAATCAGTGATGGTGGATTATTAGGTTGAAATTATTTGAAAGTACAATCAGTTCTGTTTTGACTTCTACCATAGAACTAATTGGTGGGATTTGGTAGGGATTGGAGTGATTGAGGTCTAAGATGAGTCTTATATCAAATTAGCTTCTAATTATCGTTTCATTTTTTGAGAAATTCATGGAATTAATTGATAAGATATTTATTTATGTAGCACGGAGTAACGCAAAGATATTGAATATAAGTTTAATTTTTTTATTATAGCTTAAATAATAATTAAATGTAATTTCAACCTTGAAAAGGCATAGTAAATGTTGAGTTACACGTGACACGTCGATATAATAATTAATTTAATTGTAGTTTTGTCGTAAAGGTTCAGTAATACATATTTGATTTAACAAGAAGACAAGCAAGAAAGTGTGTAGATTTTTGTAGTTTGCTTTAAGTCGTGGGCAAGTGGAGAATGTTCCTGCAACTAAAATAGCATTGCTCAAGGAGGGACAATTACCTTAAACGTGTCGGCTTGAATCGTGGGGGTGTATTTTTGGCACCTTCAAAGTGGGCCCAACAACATTATTCTTGTCCTTGATTGTTATCAAGGACAAGAAGTTATATTTCATTTATCTTTGTTGTCTCAGCTTCGTCTTGAAATATTATTATCTATGCAAGCACAACTTAGTCATCGTCTCGTTCAATCATTGTCTACTCATTCAAATCCTATCAGCGTCTAATCTCTTTCAAGGTGCTATTAGTCAACTAAGGTTGCCAATATTTTTTCAATTCGTGCCACACAAATATTTATTTTATTTAGAAGAGATATATAGTACTAAGTTCATGAATTATTTATTTAAAAAGACATCATTCTTGGAAAAATACTTGATATTAAATTAAACTCAACAATCGTCACTCAACTTCATACTTAGTTTCAATCAAGTCATCCAATAACTTTATTTAACGTAATCAAATTGGGTGGTCAATGTGACAGTAAGTATGAGATTGGGTGGTCATGGTAAAATAAAATAAAAGTAGGTGGTCAATGTGACGTTAATTATAAAGTTAGGTGACTATTGATAGATTTAATCCTATATTCAACCGTTTTGTATATATGTATTGATCTCTGTCTCTCTCACATTGACTCTCAGCTCATATTAATGATAACTTATATATATGTTTATTTGTTTGGACAATACAAGTGTGTGGATCCAAAAAGTTTGTGATAACTGCACTTCTGAGGTGGCGAGGTTTCGTTCCCTTATGCTTTCAATTGTCAGAGTAATAGTAAATCAGCAACTACTACTTATAAAAATAAACATGAAGGCACTAACCTGTTGAATATTGGCATTGACAAGGATCATCGACGGATAGTGGTTAGAAAACAAGTTGCGAATTAGATTAGATATAAAGTCAGCTACACATGTAGCATCATCATTGGCTTTACGCCTGCACGTCGAGATTATGCGTGTAATGCATTTAAATATGTGCATATAGTTCGTGGATCTTATGCAATTTACTCTATGAGCGTGTTTACGGTATTTTATGCTTAAAATAAGTACAAAACGTGTAGCTTCTTTTTAATATAGACCCACCTCACTTCAAAATAATTCACGCATTTGAAGCTTATTTTTTTTATCATAAGTCGTCCCAAGACCCAAAAATGCTCTATATCATCCAAAATTGAGTTCGAGAACACCAAGCCCACTTCCTTGATTCATCCGATTTCAACAAATCAAGTTCGGGAATCTATAAACATTTTCATTTTCCTAGCATTTAAATATAATTTCAAGATGACAATTCAAGAAATGTCTTTCAAATTCTCATCGAAAAATATAAAAAAAAAAGTCAAAACATATGTATTTTGAAATTGAAATAAAAAATTATTGATCGAAGGCCAAGGTCCAGAAATTTAAACTTTATTGTCAAAATAGGACAGAGCATCACTAATCTCGCACCATGTGATGTCAAAAATAGCCATTAGGTTCGCGAGTATCACAGTCACACAACAATTTAAAAGATAAACAACAACTCGTGCTGTACAGATATATTTTGAAAGGGAAAATTTACATTAATTACAGTCGGATTTTGACAAATGGGGAAAGAAGCATTTTGAAAAGGTTAATTAGACAAATAAATATCTGAAGTCGCGATTTTATATAATTTTATGCTCATTAAGGACAAAAAAAAAAAAAATACAAAAACACCTTATTCTCTTATTTATACTCTTTTACTACGACTTTCATATACCTAAATTATGAAGGGAAGTAATTAATTTAAATTTTGATTTATTTATTATTTGGTAATATCCGTTTTCTAAAACCATCATGACATTTACATGATATCAGTGGATCTGTTTAATTTAATATTTTAGTGTTTTCTAATTTATGTTATTTTGAATTAATTAGTCTTTTGTCAATTTATGCTTTTGAGTTTTTAATTTGTTTAAGAGTTTTGATAAGGAGTTTATTCAAAATAACTTGTTTTTGTTTTAAAAATATAGCTAGGAGTTTTCTATAAATAATGTGTTGTGGTTGTTGATTTTGAATATTGACTAAAAATTTGGGGATTTTTCTTCAATTATCTACTCGAGTGATTAATTCGTGTGCCAATTTTCTTTTATAGTCCCGTATTTGTTATTGTTTATACTTTCACACGCATAAGTTGATATCAAAGTCTAGTTTGTGCTTTAGACAAATGGATCGAGAAGGACAAGTTAGACGTAACGGTGCCAATGTTGATAATAGGGACGATAGAGATAAACTAATAAAAATTACCCAACATCTTGAACTGACAAAAAAGGTGGCTAGATTGGTTACCCTACTACAACAGGTGGTGGATGATCTTGAAGGCAATGGGTGAGAGGCACAAGGTGGTGGGTGCAACACGTGTTGCGTCTAGACAAGGTTGTTGCGATGGTAGAGTTCGCCACAAGCTTGACCATGAGTAAATCTACAAATGGAAAACTCGAGAATGGAGAGTGTTTCGGCGGCCGAGGACCAACATTGGTTATGAATTGACGAGCAATCTCCACGAGAGACAATTATTTAGATTGTACGGATTATGAGATGGACTCCCAACACATTTGTCAATTGAGAAAGAACCCGATCACGAGATTCTCGATGAGAGGTTTGAGAAATTCGATATTGATCAACATACTAACTTTGGAAATCACTTCTCAATACCACTCAATGAACATCGCGAAATCATGGCAGTTGAAAATTTTGGAACTACGATAATGCAAATGAAATATTTTGCACAATTAATGGTTGGCTTGCAGTTGAAGGTTAGATGATTGAACAAGCCTTAGGATCAAATACACTTCTTGAAGCATTTGAAAATTTGAAAATTGTGAATGTTTGGATGAATTTGTAAGGAAACGATGGGATATAAATAAAATAAATTCTATTAGTTGCTCAAATTTTTCAAGATTTTAAAAATCAAGATATATGAAGTGATGTTTATGTCGTCGACGTATTGATCGAATCACGACCCTTACGAGGTGTCGGATCAACCACAAAAGATTTGAGGGTGAATTTCTCCACTACTCTCAACAACAAAATGAGAAATTTGACCCTTTTTTTTAAAATAGTGGGGCCCACTCACTCACAAAATGGTCAACTATTACGGCTATGCACTATTTCAACGGTAAAAACTCTCATTTTTTTGGGTGAAAGTAGTGGAAACAAACAGAAGCTAACTTAGTCAAATCTTTCTCTCCCGTCTCTTGCACTCATTCTCTCACGTCAAGTCGACGACTTGATCGTTAAAGTGCAAACAATCGATATACCTTTTTTCTCGAGCAAGTGACCTTTACACCCTAACGGGTGTTCCAGTGCCATGTGATGCCTACTTAGAGAAAAGGTGATCGGGATTTTATTGGCTATACGTCGCGCAAAAATTGAGATTGACAAAATTCATCAAAATTGTTCCACAAAAAAGCTCTTTAGTCCAAGAAATTTGTGCTCCTTTTCCAAATTTGAGACTGGCCAATCTTCCTTCAATTCAAATTTTGATAAAAGTTGATGGAATGTATGATTGAAAATTTGTAAACTCTAAGAAATATGTGATTGAAATTAATTGTTGACTTTAACTTATGATGCGTTTTATTGTCAATATTTTTCATAGAAAATGTATTTTTCCTCCCAAATTCCTAGTTTTGTGCTGTTTAGGGAGAGTAAGATTTTATTTTTCCGGAAATTCATTCTCCATTTTTCTCTCTTATCTCTCCACTCTCTCATCTACCATCAATAAAAAATGAATAAGTATAATATTTTCTAGGTTGAAAACTAAATCAATCAAATACATTTAATTAATAATTTACATACAAATAATTCTAGTAAATTAAATTGTTTAAAAATTATTTTCTTTCCATGCATGCTTGCAATCAAACGCGCCTTTAAATTAAAATTTAGATGTTAATTTTTACCAGGGCTTTAATTTTTAATCTAAATCGTATATAGGCTAAATGTGTAATTAATAGACATTAAAGTCGCATAAATTTGAAGTCTTTTTAATTTGCTGCCCCATAGACAACAATCCACGTGATCCATTGAAGATATTAGAGATGTCCACAACACAAGGCAGATTAGATGGATAGGGTAGGGCCAAGGAGTGAGAGTCAGGCCCAAGCCCAATTCCAGATATACAAAACAACTAAGAGGATAATTGTTACTAGTTTAGCAAAGTTATAATCATAAAACATATTTTTTATTTATACATTACTTTTAACTTTATTATCCACACATTTCGTAAGATTCGAACGATATATTTTATAAAAAAAATTATACGAAACATACTAATAACTTAAAAAGAATTATCACCATATCATCGTGAAAACATATTGTCTTATTTCAATTGTTTTGTGGCAAAAAAATAATTGTCGTAAAAAATAATTTTACTGATTTAAATAATTAATATCATATTGAAAGTTATTCAATAGCCATGGAGATTCTTTAGAAAAACTTGTCTAAAAGGCAGCATGTAACTTCGTATTCCTTTCTTTACTTGTTTTCGGTCCAAATTTATTAAATTTGGAGGATTACTCTTTCAATTTTATAAGGACACGTAAGAAAAGAAAATCTCTTTCAAAATCAGTCTTAAAACTCTAAAAGATATTATATTTTTTTTTCCACACAATCTAAGCCTCATATTTTTGACAATAGAAAAATCAAAGATAATTACTAATTATGAAAGTAATAATTTTTTTACTAATAGTATCCTAATTAATGCCTCGTTTGTAAATTAATTAATTTTTTAACACAATTTTATTTTCCTAAACAAACTGTAACTGGCACCCAAAATGTATTCAGATCCACTGGACCATAATTAAATTCCCCATATTACACGTACACACGCGCGAATTCAATGGAGTACAAAAGAAGAAATTAAAGGTATTGGTCTGTTTGATAGGCCATTATCTTTTATGATAAATGGAAAATAAATTTTAACTTCCACTTTTACCTTGTTCGATACACTTTATTTTCCACATGCTCACCAATCTCTTGGTTTTCTGGAAAACCAATTCCCACAATTTTGGTGGAAATTGATTTTCCAGATTTTTTTTAAGCAATTGGAAAAAAATTATAGATATAATGGTAAAAAAAATTACTTTTATCGACTATTTTCATGCAAAACAAAGTCAAACGAAAGATGTAAAATTATACCAATCAAACACAATTAATTACAATTCTCAGTAAAATAATTTTTAGGCAATTTAATTCCCTAAAATTCATTTTTTTGCACCTATTTTCCACATTTGCAATCAAACGGACCATAAATTATTAGGGATAAAAATTAGAAGACCAAATAGCTAAAAAAAAATTAAAAATTTCACCACAATTATTATAACTTTTTCATAAAATATCCGTTTGCTTAGCTCAACTTGTCTAACTCTATGTTAAGAGATAGAATTTCACAATGAATAAAGATAAAAAAATATAGATCAATTGTACCACTTTTTTTTAATAAGGTTAACATTTTAAAATGAAACCACAAAGCCTCTATATAGTATCAGAGCTCATTGTACTCTAATGCGCAATTCAATTCAATTGAGACTAAAAAAATATGAGTGTATGAATTTCAAGATTGATTTGTACAGAATATTGACATTCCCAAATCGTGCAACTTGTTTGATTTTTTCTAACCTGCACACATTGTCCAACTCAAACCTAATTCATTGAGCGAAAGTGAAAAATATATTTTTAACAAAGGTGAAATAACATTTTAATTTCTTACCTAAAATACTAGTAAAATATTTTAAAAGTCATTAGGTTAGTAAAATTATGTGCGTGAAATTTTGAAAGTGAAGGAAGAGTGTAATACGGATAAAAGAAAGGGGAAAGAAAAATCAAGACATTAGCACACAAACCCTCTTACATCTCTCATCTCCTGCTGACGCTCTCATCGTCGCCGGGCATTTTCTTCGATAAATCGCTGTCTCGATCGAACCCTCCAAGGTCTCTTTAATTGCTTTGCTTTAGATTTCCATTTATTTATGTATACTTTTTTCTATGCTCTCTTTCTTGAAATCCGTTTGGTGTGTACAGTTTTTTTTTTTTTTTTGGTTGCATGAATTATTGGCCATTGATCATTTTTTGTTTGTAATTTAGCTTCCCAGCTCACGGATTTTGAGAAAGACTGTATTTTTATTAATCTGTAGTTCAATTTTCAAGTAATTGTATGCGGTTCTTTGTTTACGAAGCATAAACTGCGTTCAAGACCCATTTTTAATAAGGTTTATGATTCAAGATACGGATGCCTAATCAAATGAGATTGATGGTTTTTTCGCTCAGTGTTTTACCGGAAACGGCGTGGGGTCGAGTTTGATGTTCCTGTTACTCTGAATTGAGCTTGCCCAGCTTTGGTATACCGAAATGTGTCACTTCGTTCCCTTATTTTGACAACAATGTCCAGCTATCTTGAACCCTAAAAATTGGAGCATTTTTAACAACTTGAGATTGTGTTTTCATAGATTCATCCGATTATTTGTGCTGTTTCTATTCTGTTCTGTATCATGAAAGTTGACAATAGCCGAAAATAATGGATTGATTAAATAGGGAAGTCTGGATGTATCATGATTGACTGTCCACGTTATTCATTCAGTTCCTAGAGTTTATCATTGTGTTCGGTTCAGTTCTTACATTCCAATGTTGGCTTATGAAGGTTGAGTTAAGGGTTTGACAGATTGTATGTGATAAAATAAGTTCTTAAGCTTTTTATTTTTACTTTTTTTGATATCTATTTGTTCTTGTAGAGGGTGGTCTGAGTTGCTATGTTGTAGTGCTTGACAGTGAGAATACTACATGAACTATGGAACTTTTGTGATTCATGATGTTGGCCAATGATGAAATTCCAACTATGCTTGGTGCATCTCTTGGATGGCGATGAGGACTTTTGGCTTGGGTGCCTAGGAAATTTTAGAGATTACATAAACATGGAGAGGGATCTTGGACCTAAGAAATTGTGGTAGTGAGGTGAGAAATCTATTAAGATGGTGAGATGACAAACTAGTAATTATCATAGTACAATTACTCGTATTTTTACATAGCAACTCATGTAATGTGAATGCATGCATGCATGCATGCATGTGCTGTAGCTGAAATAACCAGTAGCTGAAGGTATATACTAACTTCTTCGGTGGCCCCCGTGGTCAAAATAAATAGAGAAAAACAAAGAATTAAAACATGAGAGCGAAAAAACAAAACGACAATATTCCACTTCACCAGTGGTTCAGGCTTCAGGTTTATTCTTGATCCTCCTCTCTAATTCTCCATCCACGTCTTCTTTTGATTGATTTCGTACCTATTTCTAGCTACTTCTGTAATTTGCTTCTATTGCAATCACCAATTTCACAACACCGCGACCTTTCGTTTCTTGGCAACCATTAATACCACCCTGCTCACGTACAGGATGATCTATGTCAGGTTTATCACCATCTTGAGTCCTCCCACAAATAAGAATCTGACAAGAAATTTCTGCTAATTTTTTATTGCAACTTCTGTGTTATTTATATTAGAATCAATCGACTGATTTAACCTGCGGTGAAAAGGAAGCAACATGGATTGCCACGGGTACAAGTTGTTTGGCAGCGTTAGTTAATTTTCTTTCGTAGAGGCGGCTTCTTCATTGCTTTTACTGAATTGGTGAGTGGATGATCCCGACTTTGATAGTTATGGGATTTGACAATTATGGTGCTATCACTGTCTATTTAATGAGTTAAAGGTAGAGGCAAGAAGGCATCTAGTTGTGATGCTGGTTTATGGCAGTTTCAGTTGTCAATTGACTTGAACGGTCCAATGCCCATCTGCTCTCATCCTTCTTATTTTAGATCTGATTAGATGAGTTTAAGCCACAGTACAAAACTTCTATGAAATTTGAGCAGAGATGAGGCAAGGTTTAGCCTGAAGTAGGCCCAACTTGCTTAGTTATGGTAAATTAGATGTAAAGTTTGTCTCTCGACATGATCTGCAATACATAAATGATAAAATTACATGATGATATTAAAAATTGTCGCTGTCATTTATCATTTAACCTTAAAAAGTTGATACTTATTGCTTTAATTGATACCTGCCCGTCTATTTTTTCCTGTTATCTTTTAGTTTAAACTAATTTCTCGCCTTTTTTTCCATCCTTTTTTTTTT
>CAIGRB010108632.1:25985-56566 GCA_903798255.1 Fraxinus quadrangulata
TTTTTTTTTTTTTTTACCTTGATTGTTTGATGAATCTTCACAAATAGAGAAAAATTCAATAAACATATATGAAGTATTAAATTGTTAATGATTGCCCATAAAAGTGGACCGTAAAAGTTTTGCATAATTCATCCTTTATTGTGGGGTGTGCTGTCAAAACTATTGTAATTAATTTAGTGAATCATTGTTATTACTTATTAAACAATTTTTTATATATGAATGAAAATTGATTTGTGTATTCAAATTATAACCATATTTTCTTCGTTAGTTTGGCATTTTGTGATCTTGATGATTGATAATTTGAATTTGCTGAATGTTGGATGTTTATTATTATTTTTCTTCACTTAGGTATATATTAATAATTAACTTATATGGTTCAAGTATGAAAATTTAAGAATATGAAACTAGAACCAAACCAAATTAGAATTGAACGGTTTAGTTCAGTTTGGTTCGATATCTTACAAAAAACTATTTGATTCTATTATAAAAAAATTATTAGTTCATGATTCAATTCGGTTCTCTTGGAACCAGAATCAAATGAAACCATGTATACCTTATACCCCACCCCCAAACTTTAAAAAATTTATAAAAATTTAAAATGCTTTTTGGAAATTACACCCCACCCCATGAAACAACCACAAATTTGTGATTAACCATGTTATCTGTGACCATACATGTGTTATATATGACTAAATGTGGCCAAATTTGTCTTAAATGTGACTATTTGAGACTCTTTAATTTTTGTCTGTATGTAATCAAGTCACTAACATGTGTTATATGTGACTAAGTGTGATCAAATGTGTATTCAATGTGAGTGTATGTGACTAGGTCAATTTTAACAGTGACGTTATGTGACCAAGTAACAACGGTCACAATTAATACATACTGGTCACAACCAATCACATAAACACATACTTGGTCACATATAGTCATCACAAACAAATGTGCACATACCGCAGACCAACATCATTACCTCCAATATACCACCACTACCACATTCAGCTCAAATTTACGACCATAAATTCTTTGATCGGTAAAAAGAATTAATTAATTGATCAAAGCCATATTACATGGTACTCCAGGCATACCCGGACAAAACACAAAGTAGGTTCAAAATACAAGTACTCCGGGCATTCCCAGGCGAATCATAAAACAAGAACTAAACAACGAAACAACAATCAACTAATACACCGGACATGCCCGGGCTCAACAAAAAGAAATACAAACAAAGCGATCTAGTTACCAATCATAGCCAAAGTCTCATATTGTAACAAAACATGCGGATACAAAGAGAACATTACTTTGTAAACGTGTATCTTGATTCTTCTAACTATAGAATCGACATTTGGCCTGAGATCCTCAAAAATCTTCCGGTTCCGTGCCGTCCATAAATGGTAAACGGTACTAGCAAGTGCAATCCGCTTCACTTTACTTTGCCAAGTTGTGCCACACGCCTCTTTCTTGATCCATTTCAATGCACTTGGTAATGTAGACATAGATCGCCTAATTCCAAGCCAAGCTCTAATCTTTAGCCAAACACCTGCACTAAAATGACAAGCAAAGAAAAGATATTGTACAGTTTCATTGTTAGTATCACAAAAACAGCACGCTTGGTCTATCTCCAAGTATGTGAGTTTGTCCTTGGTGAGCAGTTTGTCCTTAGCTCCAAGCCATAAGGTAAAAGCGTGTTTCAGAGTGATAGAAGCATTCTAAACAGTTTTAGCCCAAATAACTTTCGGTCCCTTCGGCCTGAAGAAATTATATGCAGCAATGCTGAATCTCCCGTCAATAAGCCAACTCTCCAGAATTCTAATAGCTGTGTCCAAACTAATGCCTACGTTACCATCCACCAGAGGGGCCTGAGGCTGACCAATAAGCCCAACGATACCCAACAATTTCTTAATCAAGGGAGAGTCATCTAAGTACTCCCAGATTTCAGTCCCATGCAGGAAAAATTGGTTGACCCACCTAACCCAAAGAGTGTCCTTTTTGTTATGGATGTTCCAAAGGGTTTTGGAAAGTAATGCCAAATTCCAACATTTCAAATCTCTGAATCCTAATCCCCCCTCGTCTTTTGGCAGGCAAATATCATTCCAACCAACTAATGGCCTCTTGGATCTCCATAGAAAATTACGGCATAGCGTGGTAATCTTTGAAATAACCGCACTCGGGATAGGTAGAATAGATAGCCAAAAGCATTCAACACCCTATAGGACGACTCTAACAAGTTCCACTCTCCCCGCATATGATAAAGAGATCCTAGACCATGATCCTATATAAGTCGAAATCTTGTTAATAAAAGAGTCATAAGAACAGACCTTCAATTTCTCTGCCGCAAGAGGAATGCCCAAGTACCGAAACGGCATAGATCCCTTAGTCATATTAGTTAGGCGAGAGATGTCATCCAACTCAATTCCAAATATACCAGCCGTGAAGATATTGGACTTATTCACATTCATCCTGAGCCCCGATATGTCCCCAAACTTAGATAAGCACTCCATCAAGATGGCAACGGACGTGGTATCTCCTCTTGCAAACAGCATCAAATCATCCTCAAAAGCTAAATGAGTTAATTTCAATTGGCCACATTTGGGATGGTAATTAAACTCACTCATGTCAGTTGCGCCTTTAAGCATCCTCGAGAAGTATTCAAGGCAAATAACAAAAAGAAAAGGCGATAAAGGGTCGCCTTGGCGAAACCATGAAGACCACCATTTAGGGCAATAGAATATGTCGGTGAAGTAATGCACTCCATTACCCATCCAATGAAATGCCTAGGAAATCCAAGTCCCTCAAGCACACTGTTAAGAAAATCCCAATTCACTGTATCATAAGCCTTCTTAAGGTCAATCTTAAGAAGACATCTAGGAGCAACTCTTTTATGATTGTATTGCCTAAGAAGTTCTTGGGCTAGGTGAATATTCTCCGTCATGCTTCTTCCTTCTACAAAAGCAGCTTGTGCTTGATCAATAATTGACCCAAGGATAGGACCCAATCGAGAAGCAAGGATTTTAGTGATGACCTTGTATAACACATTGCAACATGCGATAGGCCTATAATCTCCCACGGAGTTAGAGTATTAGACTTGGGCACAAGAGCAATAGTCGTATGATTTATTTGCTTGAGCAGTGACGAGGAAGTGAAAAATTCCCTAACTGCCGTAATAAAATCACCACTTACACTTCCCCATGCCTTCTTAAAGAAACAAGATGTAAACCCATCCGGACCTGGTGATTTATCATCTCCAATAGAGAAAAGTGCATCCTTAATTTCTTGCTCCGAAAAATCTCTTATAAGTCCTTGAGCATGCTTCTCCGATAATATGGGGCCATTAGTCAAGATATCGACATTGATAGGTTGAACAGGGCAGTTTCACCAAGTAGACTGCCAAGAATATCACAAATTCGTCAGCCACTTCATCCAAGGATGAAGTGAAGGTGCCCTTCCTTTTACAAACAGTAGCAATGAAGTTCCTTTTGGCGTTCCTCTTAACCATAGAGTGGAAAAATTTTGTGCATTTATCACTATTTTTTAAGTACTCACATTTGGCTTTTTGGAAGTAAAAACTCCTCTCCGCTTCAGATAAATCCATGGCTTTTTTCCTCATACTAGCCACCCTATTCTGAAGTTCAATATTGAGTGGGTCGTCATGTAATCTCAATTGCTCCTCTTTCAAAGCCAACGTAGTTGTCTCAGCTCTGGCAGAAATGTGGGCAAAGTGTTCCTCATTAAACTTTTTGAATTCACCCTTTAAGCCCACCAAATTCTTACAAAGAATGAACTGCTTCGTACCCCAAACATCAAGATCCTAACCATTATGAACTATCTCGTGAAAGCTCCATGATTAGTCCACATAGTGAAGAATCTAAATGGATTTCTCTTACTCCTATCAAGCCCGATAAGAGATACAACACAAGGTGAGTGATCCGAGAGACACCCCGAGGGGAGAAAATTAGCAACACTGTTAAACCCCGATTGTATCCAAGCATCATTCACCATGGCCCTATCAATTTTACTCCACATCGAGTTATTAGTCCATGTATGAAAACATCCAATAGATCTCACATCTGTAAGTCCTAGGCTTAAACACATATTGGATAAATCCCTCACTTCATACGAAGTAATATCCACCCCACTACCTCTGTCATGAAAGTTGAGTGCACTATTGAAATCCCCCAAAACCAACCACGGGATAGTGCATGTGGTACCAAATTCCAGGATGTTGTTCCACAAGGGGCTACGGTTAACAATAGAGTGTAAACCATAAATAAAGCTAACATAGGTAGTAAGTGAACTAACTTTACACGTGACGGAGCAATGTATACATTGAGGAGTAATCTCCTTAGTTTCCACATGGACTTTCCCAGAGTTCCATAAAATCAAAATTCGACCGGGTTGGTGAGAATGAAAGTTGTTAATCTCATCAAAACCCCCAAACTTGTTCCTCATCACACGTTGAAGCTTATGTAAATCAAACTTAGTCTCTAAAACTCCCATAACATCAATGTCATACTTTTTAATAAAATCCCAAATCCCATTTTGTTTCAGGGGTTGGTTCAAACCCCTTATATTCCAAGAGGCAATCTTCATGATGATATAACAAGAGCATTACCTCTCTTGTTAGTCTTTTTTGTTGTTTTCTTTGCCTGCGTCTCTTTATAGCCTTTAGTTTTTCTATTGCAATCTGATTTATGGTTAGTCTGATCACAGTCTGATATTACCTCCACATTAGGACCTGTCTGTGTCTCTCCATTATTTTCAGCCATGTTTAAGTGGCTGTTGCTAGTTTTGCCATCAAGTATCTTTGAACTGGAACCCTCCAGCGGCACTTTAGATTTCCCGGTGTTCTTCCCCTCCACTTGTCCATCTTGTGCTTCCAGTTCATTTTCCTGTCTGTCCCCCGTGGCTATGCACTGATTTTCGTGGCCACCCTTTCCTTGTTTGGCCAACGTGGTCTCTGTGTTCTGAGGTAAAGGTAGTTCGGAAGCTTTAGACTGTGCATTCCCAAGCTGAGTTGACACAGATGATGTACTTCCAACAGCTTGTTTAGGTGCAAGTTGATTTTTCCGCTTTCTATTCATCACCAAAGTAAATTCCTGTTCGTTACCAGTCAACTGCCCTTTGATTCCATTAGTCTTCTTTTTTCCCGCTTGTGTACTTCCATCAGTTGCCATTTTGTTATCCAACAGTTTACTATTTTCTGATTGTTGAACATCTGAAGCTACATCAGCCTTTTTGTTTCCATAATTGCTTTCAGCTTTTTTATAATAGACACATTCTTCTGTGAAATGACCAAACACTTTGCAACAGCCACAGAATTTTGGAACATGTTCAAAAATTACTTCTTGCTTCCTAACGACGTCATTGGGGAGTTTAACCATCACGCTTTTCACAAGCTCTTTGGATGCATCAACTTCAACAAGGATTCTTGCATAGGAGATTCTTTCTATGGTAGCAGTAAGCTTATCAGTGGTGATAGGTTTCCCCACTTTGGAAGCAATTTTCCCCAGTGCAGTTGCACTCCAAAATTCCACAGGTAATCCAGGCAGATTGATCCAAACTGGAATAGAGCTTATCCCCTTTTCATCAAATTCAAAATAGCGAGGCATTTCTTTAAGCATCAATGGTCGACCAAAAACAAAGTACGGCCCATTACTAAGTACTTGAAGCCTATCATCTTCCGATTCAAATTTGAATACCAACCTCCCACTTTCATGCACACAATATTTGTATTTAACCTTCCAAGAGGAACGTATTTGGAAGAGTGCCACTTTCCCTGGGAACCGTCCCGCAAAATATCCAATTACTCCATATCCCCATTTTCCCTCAACATTAATAGCATCATCAACATTCAGTTCAACCATATCCAATTGGTTAGTATGTTCATCCAATTTAATACCTTCATCAGAGCTTCTGTTGCCTTTGAAGAGATTTACCCATGGAGCTTTACCATCCATGGGATTATCCTTAATTTCAGGCGGGGAGTTATTACAAGAACTCTCCTTATCCGTGTCTTCATCGCCAAGTGTAATGGATGCACATGGGGATTCAGTCACAAGAGCCTCATTCTGAATTGCAGACTGATTTACAGCACTAGCAAGGTGCACAGCAGCCTCAAGAATGGCTACTGGGGTTGTACATTTCAGCATGGGATCAGCCTTATGCTTGTCCTGTCGTCCGCTGGGAAGAGACCCATGGGGAGCCAGGAGAAAGGGACCAGCAGAACCAATTTGTTTCTTACCCATAATACGAAGGAACCGAAGCTGAACACAACTAGGAAAAAAACTGTGCAGGGGGAAAATGCCCGAAGTTTTAGGCCCAAACCATGGAGAGTGACAGGCCCAACCCGAAAATGGGCCCACCAGGAGAAGAATCCCAGGTAAACGGCCCAACAGAATGTACCCAAGCGGTAAGAGAGACGGCCCAAATAAAAGAGGCCCAACGAGGAAGGCCTAGACGGCGGGAAAGACCAGGGAAGAGGGGAGTAGCCCAACGGGCCAGAGAAAAAATCCCAGAAAACAAACCAGAAAAATAAAACAGCACAAAAGCCCAAAAACTAAAAATGGAGAAGTCCACTAACCTTAAAATGGACGAAGCCCAGACGGAGTCCAGTCAGGCCAAAGCCACCCACAAAGAGGAGCCCAACAGGCTGGCCCAGTACAGCAGGATCGAAATCCAGCAGGAGCCCAATCCAAAAGCAAACAGAGAGGCCTAGCAGAGAGGCCCAACAAAGACCAAAGAGGGGGTAAACAGGATGGAAAGAAAGCCCACTGAACAGCGAGCAATCCAGCAAGGCAGGGAGGCCCAAGAGAGAGGAGAAGTCCAGTAGAAGGGAGGTCCAGCAGATAGGTGGCCCAGAAGCCCAAGTGCACGTCTGGCCCAGATAAAAGGCACTCAGCAGTTAAACCAAAAAGGGCCCAGACGGCCAGAGAGGCAAGAGCCCAGGAGTAGATGCAGACCCCAAAAACAGGCCCAAAAGAGACCAGCCCAAAAGACCAAGGCACATAAAGACCCAAAGCCCAGGGAAACAAAAACAAGAGGAGGAGGCTGGATCTAGAAAGTGGTACAGCCCAAGAGCCCATAACCCGTTGTCAGCCCAGAAACAATAGCTGGCCCAGAAAAGTGCTGTATGATCCAGCAAGGCTAACCCAGACGGAGTGCAAACGGCCCGACGGCCCAGCAAGAGTAAAACAGCCCAACCAAAGAAAGAATCAAGTAATCTAGGGTAGCCAACGGTCACAAAGGCCTGGTCAAACGCTGCAAAGTCTGAAAAGTCTGAAAATGGCAGGCTGATTATGAGACAAACCCAGGCTCCAAACGTTCGAAAAACACTAGATTAATCCGGAGTTAATCCAAAATAACAAGATTAATTCAAGATTAATAATCTTCAAACTATGAAGGCGAAGAACGACTCAGAGAAGATGAACCAGATGGATCAGATTACAAAAAATAAAATCACAATCAATCTTCCAGAAATTCCACACACAAACCGACCAAACGAGCAGACTAACAGCAAAGAAAAAACAGCCCCTCAAACTGAATAATCAAAACCATAAACTGAACAATAACAAACCACAAAAAGTACCCTCTTCAAGCAGCGAAAACTAAGAATGGCTGATATGAACAGTAAGGTGAAACGCAGACTGCACACGGGAAAAAACCCACCGGATAGGACGAAAACCAGGAAACGGACCAACAACGCGATCCACCCACCGAATCGGACCAAAACAGGGAAATTCCTCAAATCCTCCAGAAGTTGAAGAGGCCAAATTCCTCAGGCCAAAAGGCCCCGTGAGGTAGCCCAGCAGTACGGGAATTTCAATCCTCAATGTAAAAAGTATACCCAAAAGTAAGCTTAATCAATCCAGCAGCAAGGCTGTAGATCCCAAACACCAGGTAGGATGTAAAGTCCTCCACTCACGCAGAATATGAAGAGACTTTAACAAATCCAACGAAGCAGAAACCCAAACTGGACCTATAGAGAACCAGAGCCACGAACTAATAGCAGAGTGAAGTAATGAGTAGAAACAGTGAGAGAAACAGGCTGCTAAATTAAATTCCCACTAAAAGAAATGAAAATCTAATCAAACAAAAGAAGCAATCAGTAGACCGAGGCACTCCAATGGGATTTCTCTCACTAGAAGTTGAGAGCATCTCTCTCTAACCAAGGATGACTGAGAGCTCTTTCTTTACGACCATAAATTCTACCTTTACTGACACGTGTTATCTATGACTAACTGTGACCAAATATGTTTTCAGTGCGACTATTTGTAGTCAAGTCAGTCTAATTTGTGACTCACAGTTAATATAAATTTGGTCACAGACATTCACAATAAAGATAGATTTGGTCACATTCGATTTTCGCCGCCGCCACCATTCCAACACCACCACTCCCAACAACGTTAAAAACCAAATGCGCACCATCTTACCACGACTGTATACACCATCACCACCAACAGAACCACCAACGAACCACATATCAGATAAAAATCACCTCCACCATTTGCAAAATACCAACAATTATCCCAAAACTCCGGTTAGACGACAGATCTGATCAAAACACCAACAACCCACCCAAATCAAATAACAACAAAGGTGGCGTCCACTATCAACTCTCCCCTACCACCTACACCTAAAGCCGAAAAATAAGTAAAGAATCCATTTTTGTAAGGGCGAGACGTGATGCCTTCACCTACCACGACAGCATCTTTAAACTTTAAAGCAAGAGTAGAAAGCATGTCTTTCCCTTCACTGACAGTATTCGCACAGGCAAATACGATGCCTTTTTTGTTCATATTAGTCAGCTTTATGTATGGGAAGTGATCGGCAATCAAAATCAACCGATATTTCCTCTGGCTCTCATAATCAATCTAGCTTTTCCAATCCCAATTGTGGAGAAATTGACCTTGAGTTCTCCCTTGCCGCGTTCCTTCCAAGCTCCATCAATAAACTCAAATAGTGCAGAATCGGTTGTGAAAACAACATACTTGTTCTCTTCTCCTATTTCAATAGGGACCTCCTGCAAAGAGGGGAATGCATTTTCCCTACTTTTGTTGTCTAGTTGGACTCGAGCTTCCAAAAATGGAAGAGCTTCCATTACCAGAAGCACCAAAGCCAAAAGAAGGCAGGTTGTTCTTCAACCCGAGATTGGAATGAAAGCCTAGTGGAGATAGGTATTGAACTAAACGAGAATGTAGAACTAGAAAACCTCGTTCCAATAAGTCCTCATATAATCAGTAACTTCCTCTAAAATACCAGTAAAGGCTCTTTTCGGCAACTGAGAACCAATCGATCAAGAACTTAGCTTAAGCCGATTTGTGAGAATCGCACGGCTCCAGCATGAGCAACGTTTGGCAGTGGTGGCTAATACTCTAGCGGCGGCTTCACGAACAGCTCTACTCCAGGAATATAAAGAGGAGGTGGGTTGGGTGAGGAGGATGATATAGAGGGAGAACATATAGGGAGGGAAAAGAGAAAATATAGGGTTCAAAAATGAAATTAGATTTGAACGAAATGGGGGTGGTAAATTTTAATTTTATAACTTTATTATTAATATTTAAAAGATGAATTAACCCCTAGTTTATGAAAAGAAAAGTTTAGAGTCTGTTCTCTTTATATTTCAGTTTTGTGTTTTGAGTTTTGAATTCATTTTGAGATTTTGTGTTTTGAATGTCCATTTTGAGATTGTTAAAAATATGGTCTTTTTGGCATTTTGAGAAATTGTTTTGAAAACACCCGAAACGTATTTTGAAAAATTTGGCTTGATTATAACTGAAGGCACCCAAAACGACAAATTTGTTGTTTTGGATTTTGTTTTGTAAATTTTTAACTTGTTTTTTAAAATGTGTTTTCGAAAATAGAAAAGGAAACGCATTTTCACTATTTTGAAAAATTGAAAACAGAAAATGGCTTGAAAATTGTGAAAATAACTGACCCTTAAAGGTTTGATATTTAAAATGAATACTTAAAATGTAGATTTTTGGATAATTTTCCCATTTTTAAATGATTCATGCTCTGTAATTGGGACCGGGTAAATTTCATTTGGGGTGATTATACTTTACTCCAGTGTTAATTATGTAATTGTACTTTATTTTTTTTCAACTAATGATTATACTTTAATTTCGTTTCAGTTGGATACTCCGTCCAACTATGTTACTTGATTTACACAATTTGATGATGTGGTAGTCAATCATGATGGTTATCTTTTATTTCATTGAAGTTGCACTTATTCCATATTAATAATAACAACCACGTGTGATGATTGTCATTCATCGACTTCTACATCATTCATTTTCATTAGTGAAATTGGATGAAGTTACCTTAACTGAAATCGAATCAAAGTGTATTTATTTGATTGTAATCAAATTAAAATGTAGTTAACAGATTGTACAAAATTGAATTAAGATTATCCAATTGACACTAGTGTGAAAATAAAGTTATCGATAATGAAATTACCCGTTGGAACAACATACGTTGAGACAATTGTATGCATTCTACATTCGACTATATTTTTCGTGACGAAAATGTGTAGGAATTTTACCATAATATTTTTGAGATGGTATACGAGATGTGGATGAATGACAAATCTAACCCTAAAGTGGGACCTTGAAACTGCAAATATAATAATTTCTTGTATCATCTTAAATTTCATTTATAATATATATTATCGTGCATTAAGAAAAAAACATGTCATATTATGATTTGAAAAGAATACTTGCACCATATACTAATTGGTTTGAGTACTTTTATTTATCTCCATTAGAAATATTTGATGTGACATTAAATAATAAGACCAATAAAGTGAGTTTCATATTCATATATTTCACCGATCATGTAATTTCATAGAACATCACCTACTATGATCGATCCAATGAAGATAAATAGCGTTATCAATTAGTTTGAAGGAAAGTTAGATATATTTGGTATTTTTCTATAAATTAATAGGAATTCTTAATGTATATTTCAACTTTCAATAAAAGCTGAATTTATAGTTTTTTAGATTAGCTTCAAATTAGAGTTTCTCCAAAACAGCTAAAAAACTTTTATTTTTATTTTTTATGAGCACTTCTTTCATCTCAACCACAATTTTAGTTAGGGTGTGTTTGTGTCACATTATTTTGGAAGAATGTATTCTGTAATAGTAGATCGATGAAAATTTTGTGGTTGAAAAAGAAGGAAAATTTATTGATGTGATGGAAAATATTATTTTATTGAAAAATGTATGGTTGAAAATGAGTAAAAGAATGAAAATGAAAATTGGAAACAATACATAAATCCTATATATAAAAATCAATTTATTAAATATTTTTAATTATAATATAATATAATTATCCCAATTTATTAAATCTCAAATCAAAATCATTCTCATTCTCTCTTTACTCTCTTCTCTCTATCCTCTCTCTACACTTTCTCTTTATCGGAGGCGACCATCAACCTCGGCGACTGCTCCGACGACTATTCCGGCGATCACTCCGGTAGCCGCTCGGGTGACTTTTTTGACGATCACTCTAGCGGCCTCTCCGACGACTGTTCCGATGATTACTCCTACGATCGCTCCGACGACAGTTTCGGCTGTCGCTCCGACGACAGTTCCGACGGTTGCTCCGAATTCTAAAAATTCCAGAAAAATAAAAATTTGTGACTAACTGTGACCAAATTTGTATTGAGTGTGACCGTCTGTGACCAAGTGAATCTCAAGTCACAATCAACACAAAATTGATCACAAACAATAACAACAAATACATACTTGATCGCATAGGATCACCACAAATAACCAAGGATATCAAATGAAACTGCACATTTTGTACCGAATCGAATGAAATTGCACCTTTTGTACCGCCAATTCTTCCTACAACCCAAGTCATACTTCTCCCAATCCAGAATGGAATGGATATCAGACTGCACCTTACTCAACATCAGAGAGAAGCTTACCTACACCCCCAACATTTTTCATGAACGAGTTACCAACTTATATAAACTTCCCAATTCAATATCAATGGAAGATGGATTAACCGTGACCAACTTTGGCTTTGGTGTGACTAACTGTGACCAAATTTGTATTGAATGTGACTGTTTGTGACCAAGTTAATCTCAAGTCACAATCGATCACAATCAACACAAAATTGGTCACAAACACGCGATGGCCGTGTCACTCTATTACCCCTTCGACTTACAACCGATTCCATACTCAACAACACCAATACCAACCACATCAATATCAAACCCAAATCATAAGTAGCCAACACCATCGTCTATCTCCAAGCTAGGACTCATCAAACCACAATCGACCACTGTCGACTCCATCAGAAGTCACCTGCAACAAGAATTGTCCACAATTGTTGCTCATTACAACCACCTTTTTCTTCAGGGGCAATTCGCCCATCGTTGCTACAAAACTATCACGATCTACTACCGCCACTCACGTAGAAAGTAGGTCTGCCATCTGTTTCTAATTGCCAGTTTGCCGCCATCTGCCAGCGAACCCATCGTCCACTGATTCATCTTGTGATCTATTTTTCCAGTTTGCTGCAATCTCCACCCTTAACAAAAATATTATGCTTTCACGCGATGGCTGTGTCATTCCATTCTTCTTTGTCCTTCTTGTAATCACCTTCAACAAACACCAATCACCACCATCACCACCGACATCACACCATCAACAGAATCACCACCAACAATTTTAGAATGCACAAGACTCGAACTATCCACCAGTTACTATGCCACATCCTCCTCCACTTGCAAACATACCTCAAAAATCCACCACCACCACCTCTATAATAAAACGGGCGAGAAGACCAAGATCGCCGCTGCCATCTCCTCCTCCACAGTCAAATCACCACCACCGTCACCTAAAATCATCGTCGCCCGTATAAATCAGCTTGCATAAATTCGTGTTCATGTCCTAATCACTATTATCTTCTAGATCTAATCTAATAACCCAACCCGAATCATTGGACAAATACCCACCAAATCAAATCAAAACCAAATCAGGAAAATAAGAAGGTATTTGATTAATTTCTTGTGCAATACTTTCAATGCACCACACGCCTCCATTGTTCTGAGCTGAAATAACGAGAACGTCGCTAACTTTTTCGAAGATTGACATCGGTGTCGGAGACCTGGTGGAAGTACCCTAGTACGATAGTGAAGTAGTTGCACACTGCTGTACGCTGTTGTTTTGCTTCGCCTCTCACAGCAACGAACCATTATGTGTAGTAGCCTAAAAGGTGGTACATAGAGTGGGGTCGGGGTGGGGATGGGTGGGTAGAGTGGTGAACGCAACGGTTCTGCTCCGCTTCGTGCAGTAGCATACCGCCGCGTATAGTTGCTTTCTTCGACAGTTCCACTTCGCCGGAGAGATGGTCTGAAGAATGGGGCTTGGGTGGAGGGTGGGCTGGTAGAGTTATGGTAGAGAGAGAGAGAGAGAGAGAGGGAAGAATTGTCTTGAATTTAGGAGTTCAGGATGGGTGGCGGTGTTGGGGTTATTACGTAGATTACGTTTAGTTAATTTTTTATTAATTACAATTAATATTATCTAATTACCACCTGATATATGAATTTTAAACTGAACTCCTTTATTTATGAAAACTAATATTTAATTGTAGGATTTTGGGTAATTTTCTCATGAAAATTTTAATGTGTACCAAACATGGCTTAAAGTGCTTTTGACTTAATCTTTGGGCTATAAAAAAGCCCTCTCAAATACACACTTAACCTTGCTGGGCTGTCCACTTAAATATTTAATGGGCCAATCCGGTTCATACTGTAACGAATTTAGGGCTCAACCATACATTAAACCAAACTTAGGGCCTTTTGATTCTTTATTTATTATTATTTATCTGTCTGCTGCTACACATTAGGGTTTCTCTCTGCCAAGATTTTTCCCGCTTGCGTTTTGACCTCCGAACTCTTTACAGCTCAACCATGGCTGAACAGGTGAATCTCCACATCCCCCCCCCCTCTATAAAGCTGTACGCTTTGTATGCATGCTGCAAGTACTGATGATTTGAATGAAGCTGATTTTACAATTAATTTGCAGACTGAGAAGGCGTTCTTGAAGCAGCCTAAGGTCTTCCTTTGGTAAGTGAAAATTTGTGTGCATAAACAAAATTACATTTAAAGAATGTTCGGATGTGTAGTTTTAAGTATGTCATGAGGGTTAAACGGGGATTTTTGCAGCTCGAAGAAGACAGGGAAGGGAAAGAGGCCAGGAAAAGGAGGTAATCGATACTGGAAGAGCATTGGGCTTGGGTTCAAGACTCCACGTGAGGCTGTTGAAGGTGTGCATATGGTTATTTATACATAATAATTGTGTGTATGAAATGCATTTGTTTATTTTCAAATAGTTTAACTTTATGATTTTAGAACCTTTGTTGAAAAAGAAATTCCATGACATTCATCCATCATGGTGCTCAAGCAACTGGAAATAAATGCATGCAGCTTGTTCATAAAGACTAAATCTTTTCAAATCATTGTGGATGTTTAGTAAATCTTTTTGTTTGAAGTGTGTAACAACATTCTGTTGCCACTTATCAGTCCTGGGTGCATCTATTTAAATCAATTTCACGGTTTTTTTTTTCCAAAGCTGGGGCAATTGATATGATAAATTATTGATATCAAGGAAATTTCTTTAATCTTCAAGACAAGATTAGAGAAGGGCCTAGCGTATTGAATTAATTTAGAATGACCTCACCTATCTAATATCTAATATTCTAAACTGACAATTGTGTGGTAGTGGATTGTGGCTGCTGGTTTCTTGGCCTTGTCTGCTGTTGATTCCTCATCTTCCTCGTACATCTAGTTAAAAGAATCCAGCCATTTAACAGCCTTACTTAAGCCTTTTCTAGACCTCAATTGTGATTAACAGTGAATGCAGAAGCACAAACTGCCTTGACAAAGATGGGGGCACACCTTAATTTCTCTGGGCACTGTTTTGGCTTCTTGAATTGTTTTTTTTTTTTTTTTAAAGTTGTACAAATGCTGGTTATTGAATGAAAAAGCAGTATTTTTGTGAGCAAGTGTTTGCGTGTCAAAGAAAAGAGTTCAATTGAACTGCAAACTTTGAATAGTATGTATCAGGGAGGGATTATTCCTGCAACAGTCTGTTTAAGAAAGACTCTTGGGGACTAGAATTAATTGAGACTCCTCCAAGTCTGCAGCATTTTTTCATGCTCTAAACAGAATTACAGTTATAGCATGCTGTCATACACCGGTTCATCTTGACAACTTGGCTAAGCCAACTTGCCAAGTAGTCAAGTAGACTCAACAACTTGCCAAATTGGCTAGTTGCCATTGATGTGGCTCTTTGTTCTGCATGACATTGTTTAGTTAACTTGCCAGGTTGTCGAGTCAATATATTATTCACATAAGCAGGTAAGGAAGAAGGTCCTATATAAACGGGTAAAATATGCATTTTTTTCCTCCAAAAAAGATCCTTTTCCAGTTTGACCATTCAAAAAGGTTTCTGTAGAAAAGTTTGCCTAAATTATCGGCATCATTTACACTGGAATGTTAGTGCAATTCTTGCTCATAGTGCTTTGAAGAAAAAATGAATCCTGAGGATGTTATTCATACAATCGGAGATCTGCCCGTGTGTAATCCATTTTGTGGACATAGTGCAAATATTAGATGAAATATAGCACCTTGTACCAGAGATGTCATCCATTTTCTGTACATGGTTGGTACAATAGATGATGTAGTTCCCTTTACTACTTACCCCGTCTATATCTTTGTAAACCGCAGTTCATAAGTCTGAGCTCTCTGTGATTCATTTCACTTTTTGGTCTTCTGGGGTTTGAGTTTGGGGCATTCACTCTATCTCAATGCTCATTATTTGAATCATATGGGAATTGTGTTTTTTCACAGGAGCATGTTGTCAAAATATTATCTTGTGTAGTCTCTATATTCTATTGTTAATGGACTTCTTTGCTATTCTATCACCGCCCTTATGAGCACTGCCTTCTTAGGTACCTATATCGACAAGAAATGTCCTTTCACTGGCGATGTTTCCATCAGGGGCCGTATACTTGCTGGGACATGCCACAGTGCCAAGATGATGAGAACAATAATTGTTCGTCGCAACTACCTGCATTGGGTGAAGAAGTACCGGAGGTGTGACCTAATCACTTTTAATTGTCTGGTTCCTTTAATTTTTTTTTATTACTGCATTAATTTGTATTGTGTGTTCCAGATATGAGAAGAGGCATTCAAACATTCCAGCACACATATCTCCATGCTTCCGCGTGAAAGAAGGAGATCATGTTACAATTGGCCAGTGCAGGTGGGATCAGCTTTATGTATTCAATCTTTTAAATGGTATTCCAAAATTCAATTTGGTAATATTTTTTACTTTACAGGCCATTATCGAAAACTGTGAGATTCAATGTTTTGAAGGTGCTCCCAGCTGGTTCTTCTGGTCTTGGGAAGAAGTCTTTTACAGGGATGTGAGCCTTAGGGTTCTGAATTTTCACGGTTTGGAATGGCCACCCGAGACAGTCTGGTGGCTATTGGCATGCCATGAGGGATTGATGCGTTTTGTATTTTACCAGTTGCTAAATTACATTCTGTTGGCCAGTTTTGGAATCTCTATTCTCTTGAGCAATTTAAAAAATTTGGAACCGACTCTTTCTTATTTGTAGTTTAATTATAGTTGAAGAAACTCTTTTACATGTTCAATTGTTAATTTGTTTATAGGGTATCAACTGGAGCCGATGCAGAAGCACATCGTTTCTTTTTGTTCTTTTTTTTTGTTTTTGGTTGCCAAATCGATGTGAAATCTGCTTCTGCTTATAAATCAAATAGAAGCTGGATGGTCGATTAAGTTTGGAACGAGTGATTAAATCTGAATATCAAGTTTTGGTATCTGGGTTGATTTATGCCTTGATTGCATGTTTGTTAAGTTTTGATAAAGCGTGTATATCAAGAAAAAATAGTTAATTTGGTCTTGTCTATTGCGTGCTCTTGGCCTGGTGGTGGTAGATGTTCTTTGTCAACGAGAGAATAGATGTAAAGAAGTTTCCTAGTTTCGTTTGTAGTAGTCTGTAAATTAAGAATGATTTCTTAAGCAGGTGAAAGTTACCTAGAAATCCCAATTGGCACATTCAATGGTATGAAGAATATGAATTCTTAGAATTTTCTTAAAATAGCCCAAAAACAGAGTTTTGACCGGGTTAAAAGTCCTTACCAAAAAAAATAAAAATAAATAAATAAAACAAGGTTCCCAACTTCGAAATTTGTACGCGTCAACTATAAATGATATTGGATTTGAAAGTAAAGTATACAAAGCATTTATTTATGATTGTATGTGGTATTAAACTAAACTAAATTTAGCTTGACCACGATGATTTTGAAGATTAAATTAAACTAAATTAAAGGACTTGATGCCTTGAACACGCTTTCTATAAACAAAAAAATAAGAGCGAGTCCGGTTGCTTCCAAATAGGAGCAAATGAAATGGTCTTTTGAGTGTGGTATTCCATCCTCAAAATCATTGACCATTGTTTGAAGACCAAGATGATGTTGAAGATTAAATTAAATTAATCGTGTTTTGTTTGTGACTTAAATTTTTAGATGAGGCGAGTATACTATTAGAGCAAGTTTTGAGTTGTCATTTATAAAAGTTCTACACTCGTCATACTTTGATAAGAAGATAAATTTAACTTGTACGTAAGGAGACTATTTTTTACGATGCAAACAAATAAGTGTGTTCTTCCTCAACAACTTTAACTTTTGGATATGTATGCTTTCAGTAAATATAAATGTAACCTACGCGCAAGAAAGTTTGTTGCTACACGCCATTCTAAGTGACATACAAGTTTCATTAATTGATTAAACACATTAAAAGTAAGTAAATGAATCAAATTTAAGATTTTTTTATCACTTGTAGTCACCTAAATGGGTGTTACATTATTCTAATTCAAATAAGCAAACATAGTTCAAACTTTTAAAGGCGGTATGTATTACAAATCAGATTATTGCAGAAAAGGAGTTGGGAAAATGTCAGTATGAAATCTTATCGATTGGCTGCCTAATCTTTCCGGCAATGTTTGAACACAAAGGCCCTATTTGTATCATCTTAACCATTTTCTTTAAACTCCTTGTGCCTTTTGTGTACCACTAATTTGATCGTATTTAAGGCGCATTCCATTGACTATTAAGCAGCGAAAGTTTGTTTTAAATTCCAAGCAAATGTTATATTCTTGAATAATGCTCCTCTGCACAGTGTCTTCATATATATATGTATACCCCTTTTTCTACACAATGTTGTATTCCAACTTGTAAAAGCTTCCTCAAAACCATTTGGCTAAACTTCCACCTACAGACAAGACAACCATGTATAGAGTTGCAAGAGCATCCGAGTACCTAGTAATTACCGGAGGAGGCATCACCGATATTAAGATTGCGAAGAAAGGATGGATTCTTCCCGGCCAGTCATGTGCAGTCTTTGATGTCTCGCCAGTTAATTACACATTTGAAGTGCAAGCGATGAGTGCCGAGAAGCTACCATTCATTCTACCGGCAGTCTTCACTATAGGGCCTCGTATCGATGATGAAGCCAGCCTCCTAAAATATGCCAAGCTTATCTCGCCTCATGACAAGCTCTCAAACCATGTTAAAGAACTTGTTCAAGGTATTATCGAGGGGGAGACTCGTGTCCTGGCAGCCTCAATGACTATGGAAGAGGTTTTTCGAGGGGCTAAAGAGTTTAAAAAAGAAGTGTTTGAGAAAGTACAACTTGAACTTAACCAGTTTGGGCTGTTAATCTATAACGCCAATGTTAAACAGCTTGTGGATGTGCCTGGTCATGAGTACTTCTCTTACTTGGGTCAAAAAACTCAGATGGAAGCAGCAAACCAGGCAAAAGTTGATGTTTCTGAAGCCAAAATGAAAGGAGAGATTGGTTCAAAGCTTCGAGAAGGGAAAACGCTTCAGAATGCTGCAAAAATTGATGCAGAAACCAAGATTATATCAACCCAAAGGCAGGGAGAAGGCAAAAAACAAGAAATCCAGGTGAGGACTGATGTGAAGGTGTTTGAGAATCAAAAGGAGGCTGAGGTGGCAGAGGCGAATGCAGAGTTGGCAAAGAAGAAGGCAGGGTGGGCTAAGGAGTCACAAGTGGCTGAGGTCGAGGCTTCAAAAGCAGTTGCACTTAGGGACTCCGAGCTGCAGAGGGAGGTCGAGAAGATGAATGCAATGACGCGGATAGAAAAGCTCAAGGCTGAGTTTTTGAGCAAAGCCAATGTTGAATACGAAACCAAGGTATTAATACCTGTTGCACAATTCTTGTCTGAGAATCAATTCCTTTGCTTTCTAGCTGTTTATGTCCTCTTTTAACACCCATAAGCTCATAAACAATTACAACAGTAGACTTTAAATTTGATCATATATACGTGTAGGTAATCATTTTGAAGGACTTCGAGCAATCACAGACTTTACTCAATACAATTTTGGGTAAATAGAGATTTTATCAGACTATTTTCTCAAGATATATAACAGAAGATGAAAGTTCCACAAATATTTAGGTGACTTTATTTGAGTGTTAATTAACTGAGTTAATAATTGGAAGCAAGGTAAAGCCTACTCATGAGATGATTATCATAAGGCCTTTTATATAATGTGTCCTTGATTAACAAAGAAATTAAGAAGTTAAATGAATTATGAAAAAATTATTCTGTATTTGTCTTCCTAACTGGTTTCTGACATTTATCACAATCTTAATCTGATGTCATCATGAAACCAAAGGTACAAGAAGCAAATTGGGAGCTCTACAAGAAACAGAAAGCTGCAGAAGCATATCTATATGAAAAGGAGAAAGAAGCACAAGCGCAGAAAGCAGCAGCCGAGGCTACTTTTTATGGGCGCCAACAAATCGTAGATGGAGAATTGTATGCAAAGAAGAAGGAAGCAGAAGGGCTAATAGCCATAGCAGAAGCTCAAGGAATTTATCTACGCACGCTCCTTGACGCTTTGGGAGGGAATTATGCAGCCCTAAGGGATTACTTGATGATCAGTGGTGGCATGTTTCAAGAAATAGCCAAGATTAATGCAGAGGCTGTGCGTGGACTACAGCCCAAAATCAGCATTTGGACAAATGGAGGCGGAGAGACAGCCGATGGAGCAGGAGGTGGTAATAACGCCATGAAAGAAATTAGTGGTGTTTACAAAATGTTGCCACCGTTGTTTAATACTGTGAATGAGCAAACTGGGATGTTGCCACCAGCATGGATGGGCACCTTGACCGACTCTACTCACTCTACCAGGGATTGATACGTTGCCAAAAGATCAAAATTTATTTTCGAAGTCTTTCTATATATATATATATATAATTTCTATTAGGCTATGTTTCCTGTTATATGTGCTTTTCTTGTTTTTGTTTTTGCTTGTATTTTGGTAATTTCAGAACCATTCTTGATTACATATATGAGAGGAGGCGTTCGAATAATGGACGCAATCCTTCAACAATTGTACTGTTTTGAGTTTAAACCTATTAATTTGTAATTAAAATATATGAAAATATCCCCATAATTACCAACCACCTGAGAATAAGGCAGACAACTTTGATGAAAAGTAACACAATAATTACATCATTATGATGTTGTTAAAGTAATTACCTAAAGAAAATATAAAAAAAATAACGAAAATTATGAAACTCTTTTGTATTTTTCACATTCTTTATTACGTAATCATAATTGGAGTCACGCTTGACATTCCAATTCTTGCTCATACCAGGTCTTTTCTCTAAAATTACGACTTATGATTCGCCTCATTAAATTTTATTTCCCTACATCATGTTCACCAAAACTATTTTTATTTTTTTTATCGTCCATGTTAACTCGAAATCATCCAAAACTTGTTTCAAGAGAGTTGTTCAATTTAAAAACATGCGAATATATCCAAAACTTTTTAAGCCCATGTTTGGTATCGCAAGTTTAACTATATATTTCGTAGGATTCACAATTTTTCAACTATACATTCCATTAACTTTTATCAAAATATGCTAAAAATGGGATTTTAATCTATACTAAATAAGGGCTAAATCATCAACATATTAAACATGCACGAAATTAGTATTGTTGTGCCGGTTTTGAATTGTGTAGTTGTGATGTCATTACATTTCAGCAATACTTTCTGGAATCTGATCGTTGAAGATCCCAAAAGCCCACAAAGTTGTCTTTTTGTTGCTAATCTCAAAACCTGCTAAAATTAAGTCTTTGTTTAGTCCCATTAAAATTATAATTCATTTTCTCTCTTTTATCAATCAAACATTTTTCAATAAAATAATATTACACGTAATCTCAAAAAAAATTTCTTCTATTTAACCATACATTTTTCAAAAAACACTAAAATTTCAAATAATTTAGGTCATACAGTCTTAAATGTACCATCTAGTTCCTCTCACTGTTACCTTCTTTTTATGTTGATCCACCATACTAAAAGCATAAAGTACCACAAATTTTGTCGACTTATACGTGAAACAATATAGTATTGGTTGTCATGCTTCTAATTATTCCATGAGATATACCTATAAATTAGAAAGTTTGGAGCAAATAAAAAAGGGTCATACCCCATTGCCAAACCATTGGAATTTTCAGTGAAGGGCAAAATCATGTATTATAGCTAAGGCAACTCGTAAGAAAAGCTATAGTTGTGTCAATTTAACAAATGGACATGGCTCCTGCCTCCTATAGTCTACATGCTGAACTTGACAAATAAACAAATAAAATCCACAACCTACCTCCAAAGAAAACTTGTTTTGAGCAAGTTCGTTCTTGGTCTCAAAGGTTCTAGATGAATTACTTATCCTAAGAATTTTTTACTTTTTAAACCAAAAAATATTCATTTAAAAATGCAAGTTGAGACGATTCTGAAATTAATAATTAGATTGGTTTGATTATCAGAAGCCTAGATGGTAGGTGCTCATGAGATTTCGATTTAGCTCATTTTGATGATTCAGAAATATATTTTATTGAAGGGTCCCAAAAAAAAAAAAAAAAAAAAACATATTGTATTGAAAGTTATGTCTTGGTCTAGAAAAATATTGAGTAATTCTATATTTATAATATGTGACGATCATCATCTATTTAGGACAGTGAACTCCTTGATTCATTGTCCAATAGAGTTATAACACACTTTAATAAGTAGGACAATAAATAGGAGTCGCAGTGCCACTTATACCAATAATATTTATCACTTATATTCAATTAAGCATGTAATTGTAGCCGAAGATTTATAATAGAATTTTACATAATGGGGAAAATGCATAAATAACCTACACTAAAACAAAATCTGAAGAATGCTATATTTTCAAAAAAAAGTGATAAATACCGCGTCAAAATACACTGCTCCAATAAATGATAATCTATTTGCCATATCAGTAAAACCAAGCTAAAATTTAAAAAATATATATATATATAGTTAAGGTTATCTGCAACCTAGTCTACCCCACCCAATCCCACTCAATCGAGTGGTCTCACGTGTCGAGCAAAATTGTTGTTGCTATATTTGATAGAGATTAAAATCTAAATTTTAATTTTAAAATAAATAATTAATTTTAATCACATATTTCATTACATTTGATAAACTTTTATCAAAATTCATTAAAAATCTGATTTTAATCACCACCCAACAAGGTGTTAATAGTCTGTTTATAAAATTGCAAAAAATAAAAAGAAAATGATTTTCAATTTATAAAAGAAAGGTCAGTATCTAATCCAATTTCCTAGTAAATAATTTTGTTAATATGTTAAGTAGGACTACAATACTAGGAAGTTTATTTTAAATCAAAAGGTATCTAGAGAAATTTTATTTAATCAAAACACTTCACTTCTAGTTTTATTAAGAAAAGAGTCATATTCTTTCCTCATTTAATAATATAAGTAAAATCGTTTGGTATTTAGGGTGTGTTTGAATTACATTATTTTGGAATAATGTATTCTGGAATAATAAATTCATGGAGAATGTGTGGTTGAAAAAAGAAAGTTATTGATGTAATGAAAAATATTATTTTAATGTGTACCAAACAGGAGCCTTAAGCAAATTCCAGTCCTCGTAGGAGTTGAAAAGATTTAGGACAGTCCAACTTGGACTATGCCATTACAAATTCTGTTTCCTATGAAAGGTTTTTTAACACAAAAAAAGAATTGTAGAATAAAAAGTGCAACCACACAAATCACATTGACATCTAGTGTTTTCATATTCGATAGGCAACAATGTATAAAACTGCAAAATCATCAGAGTACCTAGCAATCACTGGAGTAGGCATTGATGATATTAAGATTGCAAAGAAAGAATGGATTCTTCCAGGCCAATCGTGCACGATCTTTGATGTCTCGCCAGTTAATTACACATTTGAAGTGCAAGTGATGAGTGCCGAGAAGTTACCTTTTGTCCTCCCGGCAGTCTTCACGATCGGACCTCATACAGACGACGAGGCGAGCCTCCTAAAGTATGCCAAGCTTATCTCTCCTCATGACAAGCTCTCCAACCATGTTAAAGAACTTGTTGAAGGTGTCATCGAGGGGGAGACTCGTGTCTTGGCAGCCTCTATGACCATGGAACAGATTTTTAAAGGGACTAAAGAGTTTAAGAAAGAAGTGTTTGAGAAAGTACAACTTGAACTTAACCAGTTTGGGCTGTTAATCTACAATGCCAATGTTAAACAGCTCGTGGATGTTCGAGGTCATGAGTACTTCTCTTACTTGGGTCAAAAGACTCAGATGGAGGCTGCAAACCAAGCAAAAATTGATGTTGCAGAAGCCAAAATGAAGGGAGAAATAGGCTCAAAACTTCGAGAAGGGCAAACACTTCAAAACGCTGCACATCTACTCACCACCAAAACCATTATCTTTTCTTTTATTCTGCAGCCAGCAGTTGACACAGAGGAATAATAGGACAACTGGGGAGATGAAAGAGCAGTTGACTGGGAGGATTTTCCAGTGCCGAAGAAGAAGAGGAATATGCTGAACTGGCGACCGTCCAGTACAAAATCGGTGGATTTGGAACTGAAGGAAGTGTATGGTGGTGCTGGTGCATAATTGAGAACACTCATGGTAGGTAGTAGTTAGAGAAGCGAATGAAAGATGTGGAAAAATGGAGTTTGGAAATTTATCACTTGGGAGAAATTACTAGAAATTTAGAAACAAAAAATTGTCAAGTGTCCGAGTTAAATGTAATCATCTTCTTAACCATAAAATTTGAACTCTTTTGGGGAAATTTGTGGCGGAGGGGATTGTCAAGTGTCTGGGTTAAACGTCTTCATCTTCCCATAGCAAATGGAACAAATTTCCATCATTAAAGTTGATTTTCACTCCCCTCTTCAAATTCTCCCCATTTTTCTTCTTCAGAGTAAAGGGTATGCAATTTGATGAAAAAGCTATACTCAACAGGCCCACCATCATCCCCCGTCGAATCATCATCCTCGTTGTTGCTATCGTCGTCCACCAATGTCTATAGGGGAGCTAATGAAAGTACAGATGTAGGTTTCTGACGCCATGGATCCGAGGATTCGAATAGGTTGATTTCCCAAATTTGGGATGGGGGTGGGGTGGATGGAGAAGAAGAAGAAGAAGAAGGGAAGTGTAGCTGAGAAGGAGTTTCTGGTTGCCGTGAAGATGGAGAAGAAGAAGAAGAAGAAGAAGAAGAAGAAGGGAAGTGTAGCTGAGAAGGAGTTTCTGGTTGCCGTGAAGCTGGAGGTGGCGGAGGACGGCGACATATTGACAGCGGCGCCGACGCTGGCAATGGAAGAGAAGGAGAAGGTGGGTGGATGGAGAAGAAGAAGATGATGGAATAAGTTTTTAATTTTAATTATTTAATTATAGTTATTTTATTATTTTAAAAAATAAAAAATTACCATTTTAACCTTTTAAAATCAATCAAAATTATTGTCAAAGTCAATTATTTGGTCAACTAACGGTCAAACTAACAAAAACCATCAATTTGGACTTCAGCTGCTACATTTTGAAAGGTTTGGTACAAAGTCTGCTACTTAATGAAATGTTTGGTACTGCTGCTGCAATTATCCCTTGTATATAAATCTTTTATCCACACAAAGCTGTATTCCAACTTGTTAAAGCTTCCTCAAAACCATTTGGCCAAACTTCGACCCATAGACAAGGCAACCATGTATAGAATTGCAAGCGCATCCGAGTACCTAGTAATTACCGGTGGATGCATCACTGATATTAAGATTGCGAAGAAAGCATGGATTCTTCCCTGGCAGTCATGTGCAGTCTTTGATGTCTCCCCAGTTAATTACACATTTGAAGTGCAAGCAATGAGTGCCGAGAAGCTGCCATTCATTTTACCGGCAGTCTTCACTATAGGGCCTCGTATAGATGATGAAGCCAGCCTCCTAAAATATGCCAGGCTTATCTCGCCGCATGACAAGCTCTCAAACCACGTTAAAGAACTTGTTCAAGGTGTTATTGAGGGGGAGACTCGTGTCCTGGCAGCCTCAATGACTATGGAAGAGGTTTTTCGAGGGACTAAAGAGTTTAAACAAGAAGTATTTGAGAAAGTACAACTTGAACTTAACCAGTTCGGGCTGTTAATCTATAATGCCAATGTCAAACAGCTTGTGGATGTGCCTGGTCACGAGTACTTCTCTTACTTGGGTCAAAAAACTCAGATGGAAGCAGCAAACCAGGCAAAAGTTGATGTTTCTGAAGCCAAAATGAAGGGAGAGATTGGTTCAAAGCTTCGAGAGGGGCAAACGCTTCAAAATGCTGCAAAAATTGATGCAGAAACCAAGATTATATCGACCCAAAGGCAGGGAGAAGGCAAAAAACAAGAAATCCAGGTGAGGACTGATGTGAAGGTGTTTGAGAATCAAAAGGAGGCTGAGGTGGCAGAAGCGAATGCAGAGTTGGCAAAGAAGAAGGCAGGATGGGCTAAGGAGTCACAAGTGGCTGAGGTCGAGGCTTCAAGAGCAGTGGCACTTAGGGACGCCGAGCTGCAGAGGGAGGTCGAGAGGATGAATGCAATGACGCAGACAGAAAAGCTCAAGGCTGAGTTTTTGAGCAAAGCCAGTGTCGAATATGACACCAAGGTATCTGATACTTGTTGCACAATTCTTGCCTGAGAATCAATTCCTTTGCTTTCTAGCTGTTTATGTCCTCTTTTAACACCCATAAGCTCATAAACAATTACAACAGTAGACTTAAAATTTGATCATATATACGTGTAGGTAATTACTTTGAAGGACTTCGAGCAATCACAGACTTTACTCAATACAATTTTGGGTAAATAGAGATTTTATCAGACTATTTTCTCAAGATATCTAACAGAAGATGAAACTTCCACAAATATTTAGGCGACTTTATTTGAGTCCAAATTAACTGAGTTAATAATTGGAAGCAAGGTGAAGCCTACTCATGAGATGATTATCATAAGGCCTATTATATAACGTGCCCTTGATTAACAAAGAAATTAAGAAGTTAAATGAATTATGAGAAAATTATTCTGTATTTATCTTCCTAACTGGTTTCTGAGATTTATCACAATCTAATCTGATTTTTGTCATGAAACCAAAGGTACAAGAAGCAAATTGGGAGCTCTACAAGAAACAGAAAGCTGCAGAAGCATATCTATATGAAAAGGAGAAAGAAACACAAGCGCAGAAAGCAGCAGCTGAGGCTACTTTTTATGGGCGCCAACAAATCGTAGATGGAGAATTGTATGCAAAGAAGAAGGAAGCAGAAGGACTATTAGCCACAGCAGAAGCTCAAGGAAATTATCTACGCACCCTTCTTGACGCGTTGGGAGGGAATTATGCAGCCCTAAGGGATTACTTGATGATCAGTGGTGGAATGTTTCAAGAAATAGCCAAGATTAATGCAGAGGCTGTGCGTGGACTACAGCCCAAAATCAGCATTTGGACAAATGGAGGCGGAGAGGCAGCCGATGGAGCAGGAGGTGGTAATAACGCCATGAAAGAAATTAGTGGTGTTTACAAAATGTTGCCACCATTGTTTAAGACTGTGAATGAGCAAACTGGGATGTTGCCACCAGCATGGATGGGCACCTTGACTGAATCTACTCACTCTACCAGGGATTGATACGATGCCAAAAGGTCAAGAATTTATTTTCGAAGTCTTTCTATATATATATATAATTTCTATTCAGCTATGTTTCATGTTATATGTAGTTGTAATTATTTAATTATCATTTTAAGAACAAGAATCACATATTCTGAATTACTGGTTTGAAATTCATACATACGGAAGACATTGTTATGTATAATATTATCTACTGGATCTTCATTTCCTTACTCTTCAAAATAATGAGTCGTCAATAGGACAAGCCAAAACGATATGGAGAGGAGACGGGACCTAGCAATTATATAGGAAATCATAAAATCGGCTCATTACCGACTCTAACCCTAATTAGGGTTTACATAATTACGATCCACATACTTAAAATTACCACATTATAATAATATAGCCCGTAAAATGTACAGCGTCCCAAGTGATTATTAACATATCTGGCCTAATCGTAGTATCATGGCAAACCATACACGTAAAATTTGCAATCAAATGGAAGCCCACATAATAGAATTATTCTAACAATATGTACTTTTCTTGTTTTTGTTTTTGCTTGTATTTTGGTAATTTCAGAACTATTCTTGATTATATATATGAGAGGCGTTGTTCAAACATTCCAGCGCACATAGGCTTCTGTGTTAGTAATGGCTGTTCTGAGACTTTGTTGTTCATTTTATTTGAAAATATGTTGCTACTGACTTTCCTTGAGGGATTACTTGTTTTTGTATTTTCCCAATTACTAAATTATACTCTCTATTAGACTTTCTCAATTTTCTCGAGCAATTTTAATAGTTATGTCGTGTTGCTATCGACTATAGTAATTTCTTATTTGTGCAAGCTTTCAGTGTGTGGTTGTTTGAAACATGCCCGTGCAGTCCATTTACCGATTCTTTCTAGCTTGATTTTGAATAATGGACGCAATCCTTCAAAAATTGTACTGAACTGGAGTATATTGATAGAAGAACCATCCGGGGACTGCCAAACTTGATGCATAGTTGGTGAACTGATAATTAAACCTCCCAATTGACTCAGATGAACTGTTTTGAGTTTAAACCTATTAATTTATAATTTAAATATATGAAAATATCCCCATAATTACCAATCACCTGAGAATAAGGCAGACAACTTTGATGAAGGTTTTACAGCAAATTGTGACAGATTAGTAAATAAAGCAACAGTGATAGATGAGAATAGAGTCGGAGACTAAGGCCACAGATCAGCAAATATGGTACAGCCAATTTTGATCAAGGCTGGCTGATTACCAGAATGAAAAGGGTTTTTTCACTTTTTACTTCCAAGTGGTCCGATCGCATTGTGCTCTGCCTTGTTACCGTAATAACAGACACTGAATTGTGCCAGTTCTTTCCGACAAGATGTCTCGTGCTTCTTTTTAAGCCCCTGTTTGGTATCGTTAAAAAATTGATTAAAATTTAAGTCAAAATCAACAGTTAAGTTTAAGATTCACAATTTTCTAACCACATATTCCATCAACTTTTATCAAAATATGTTAAAAATCTAATTTTAATCTATACGAAATAAAGGCTAAATCATCAGCATATTAAACATGCACAAAATTGGTATTTTCTTGCCGGTTTTGAATTGTATAGTCGTGATGTCATTACATTTCAGCAACACTTTCTAGAATCTGATCTAGTTGAAGATCCCAAAAGCCCGCAAAGTTGTCTTTTTGTTGCTAATCTCAAAACCTTCTAAATTTAAGTTATGAGATTATAATTCATTTATCTCTGTTTTATCAATCACACATTTTTCAATAAAATAATATTATACATAATTTCAAAAAAATTTCTTTTTTTTAACCACATATTTTTTCAAAAAATACTATTCCAATCATTAAAATTTCAAATAATTTGGGTCAAACATGGCTTAAATTAAATTCAGACTTAAAAGTACCATCTAGTTCCTCTCACTGTTACCTTCCTTTTTTGTTGATCCACCATACTAAAAGCATAAAGTGCCACAAATTTTATCGACTCATACGTGAAACAATATAGTATTGGTTGTCCTGCATCTAATTATTCCATAAGATATACCTATAAATTAGAAAGTTTGGAGCAAATAAAAAAGGGTCATACCCCATTGCCAAACCAATGGAATTTTATGACTGCACAAATAAAATTGTAATTCTTAATTAACCCAAAAATATTCAAAGATGTAAGTTGAGACGATTCAGAAATTAATAATTAGATTGGTTTGATTATCAGAAGCCTAGAAGGTAGGTGCTCATGAGATTTCGATTTAGCTCATTTTTATGATTCGGAAATATATTTTATTGAAGGGTACTAAAAAAATGAAAAATATTTTATTGAAAGACGTGTCATGGTCCAGACAAATATTGAGTAATGCTATATCTATAATTTGTGACAATCATCTTCTATTTAGGTGATAGAGATAGTGAACTCATTGATTCATTATTCAATGGAGTTGTAACACACTTTAATATATTGGGCAATAAATAGGGGTCCCACTATCACTTGTACCAATAATATTTATCACTTATATTCAATTAAGCATGTAATTGTTGCCGAAGATTTATAATAGAATAACTTGCACTAAAACAAAAATCTGAAGAATGCTATATTAAAAAAAAAAAAAAGGATAAATACCGTGTCAAAATACACTGCTCCAATAAATGATAATCTGGTTCCCATACCAGTAAAATAAAGCTAAAATTAAGAAAAACAAAGTTAAGGTTATTTGCAACCTAGTCTACCCCTCCTCCCTCCCAATCCCACTCAATTGGGTGGTCTCACGCGTCGAGCAAAATTGTTGTTGCCATGTTTGATAGAGATTAAAATCTAAATGTTAATTTTCAAAACAAATAATTAATTTTAATCAAATATTTCATGAGATTCATAACTTTTCAATCACATACATTTGATAAACTTTTAACAAAATTCACTGAAAATCTGATTTTAATCACCGCTCTCAATATGGTCATAATAGTCCGTTTATAAAATTGCAAAAAATAAAAAGGAAGTGATTTTCAATTTATGAAAGAAAGGTCAGTATCTAATCCAATTTCCTATTAAATAATTTTGTTTATATGTTAAGTAGGACTACAATACTAGGAAGTTTATTTTAGGATAATTAGCACATAACGTTCTCACATTTTATTGTTATTGTGAAAAATGTCCATATTTTTCATTTTTTGACATTTTCACCTTTATTTTTATCTTTCATTGTGCAAAATGTCATTTTTATCCATTTTCTCAATTAAAAATTGTGAAATGATGAAAATACACTTTCCTTTAAATAAAACAAAAGAAAAAAATCAATTGCAATCATAGTCCCAATTTTTTTGAAAATCGCAAATGAGTCCCAAATAAATTATTGAAAAAGTAATTAGTAAATAATATCCATATCTTTCACCTTTATTGCAAAAAAGTCTATACCTTTCTTTTTTTGACATTTTCACCCTTAATTACGTATTTGATTGTGCAAAGCATCATTTTCATCCAATTTCTCAATAAAAAACTATAAAATAATAAATATACCATCATATTTAAATAAAAAATATTTTTT
>CAIGRB010108643.1:3734-29689 GCA_903798255.1 Fraxinus quadrangulata
TGACACATATCCATATCTCATAATTGATCGGATCATATTGACGAAAGGATTATAGTTTCACGGTAAACGGACAAGTTTGGTTTGTCACATTACATGACATTTCCCGTTACATGTATTGCCCTGACACATTGCTAGATGTCAATCTGGGACGACGAATGTGAATTAGTGATAAATTAAAAGGGGTGTTTTAATTTATCGATTTTGATCAAATCAAAATAATAATTTACGTCGTTAGATATCGTGATTTGGAACCTAGTGGGTCACACACAAAAGAGAACCAGAAGAATGAGATTTACCAATTAATTAATTGACAATTGTTGGATAATTAATTAATTGAGTTTCTTATTAATAGGCCCGAATTAATTGATTGGATTAATTAATTCATGGATCAGATTTAATTAATTTGATTAATTAAATATTGGACCGGGTTAAATTTACGGGCCGAGCCTACTTGAGCTTATATTAATATGCTACTAGGGTTGGAGAATTGTATGAATTTTTCATTATTCTTGCTAGCACAAGAAAAGAAACACTAGCCGTCATTCTTGTTCTCTGTGTGGATCACCATTGGAAGCTGGACAATTGGACAGCTTCGAGTGCAGATCGTGATCGTTTCAGTTCAAGAAAAAGCAAATGAGTTTGCAGAAATCATCAAAATTATAATTTCTATCACAGTTTCTATCTAAACATAATGTAGATCCTTGGTGGGAATTGAAAATTATTTATTTTCGCTGCGCATGATTAAGTAAATTCTCAACCGGTACAACTATTTTGGGACTTAGCTTAGCCTTCGATCCTTCAAAATCGCCCTATTATAAGGTCGTTTACGTGAGGACTACGGAATATTCGATGTTTTCGTATCAGATTGAAGTGTATGATTCCAAGACTTGCTCATGGAAGCGCTGGGGGGATTTTGTGGTTCCATATGACACGAAATTCTGCAATGGGGTTTACTGGGAAAATTGCATTCATTGGATTAGACCGACTGGAGAATTGTTTCATTTTAATCTCCAATATGGCACTCTTGAAAAGCGAACTTGTGCTCTTCTCGGTTACTCATCAGGGCATATTTGGCAGGAAGCGAGACTTTCCTCACAGAATCAAATGGCCATTTGCACGTGATGCTTTTGCTGTCTGATGTGAAATTTTTTTCGATTTGGGAGATGCGGGTGGACAAACATGATTGGTTTCTCAAGTACAGTGTTAATCTGAAAACAATTCCAGCTGCATTTGCTGTGATTAGTGGTCAAGCGGTTAGTGTTCTGGATATCATTAGAGGAGAGAGTGAAAAGGATTCCACCCTGGTGTTCTCTGTGTCGGGCAAGATTATGGCTTGCAGGTTTTATACCAAGAGTTTTGAGGTGCTTGTCGACTTGAGAACAGAGGAATTTTACCAACCGGGTTCATTGCAATTTGGACGTTATTATGCTTACGAATTCATCGAGACTCTAGCACCCGTCTGAGATTGGTGCCCATAGTTGAATTAGTTGTATGAATTCGCTGTTCATCGTGCATCTCTAGGGAGGATTATTTTTTTTCAATTCTGAGAATAGGTGCATAATCTCCTTGCTCCTCCTAAGTCCTACCTGTAAATTGCCAAGTTTGAAATTTTATTTAACAGTGTTTGGTTTGATAAATCTACGTTGGTTATGGTTACATCTGCTTGGTTTTATTGTATTGTCATCCCTCGTTTGCAGCCTCCTTCACCATCTACCAAAAACCATAGCCAAAAAGGAATTAGAGGCTGAAGCCTAAAGACAGTGCAGATGTACTCAAAACACAGAGTAGTATGCAATGGCCACAATTAGACATTCTTAAAATTTGTTGCTGAACACAATGGAATTGCTTTCGAAACATCCCGGTAAAAAAACTGATATTTCTGTCAAATGGATACATTGTCATACTTATTATCCGTTCAGGGCATCAAATTGACACCATTTTGATCTTCGACGAAGAGAGGCTTATGATGTCATGATGAATGAAAACAATCCAATGCTCGACTAGATATGTTGTGTATAAAGAGAAAATGAGAGATTTGAAATTGAATCGTTCATTAACTCTTGGCTTAACCAAATGAGGCTTTGAAATCTTTATTCGAGTATTCTGAAGAATAAGGTCAGGCTGCAATACCATTAGATACACAGTGATGTACAGCAGAAATTTTATATATTTTCCTTTTTAAATTATTTCATTCAATAATGTCACCCAAAACAGCAGGTGAAATAAAAAGTGGAATACAGTTAACTTAATTACACGTAGTAGCAATTGAATCAAGATTATGGGTCACACTATCCCCCTTGTGGGGAATAAAACGACATGTACCAACACCTACTTTAATCAGAGATACAATATAATACAAAATGAAACCTGATGGATGGCCTATAATTCAAACAAGGAAGGACTCGAGCTGAACCAAAAAGGAATTCAAGGACCAAAACAGAAGAAACGCGAAAAAGATGATTGCAAGGATCCTTCCATGAGATCGCAAGGTGGCCAGGATGATTTCCAGCAGCTACACAGACATGATCGCAGCTAGAGGTGGGCACAAATCGATCCAAACCGCTCAAACCGACTGAACCGGGCGATTTGGGTCGGTTTTGCAATGAAATGGGTTCGTTTCGGGTTATTATTTGCCCTTTTCTGTCCCGTTGGGTCAGGTTATGGATTACCTTGTAAATCCGGCCCAACCCGACACCTATAGCAAAAAAGGGCCCTGAAAACAAAAAACGTGTATAAGGTCTCTCGCTCATAGTTCCATTTGCCCTGAAAGAAAACTGTAGTCTCCTCCAATCCATCACAAAGCCCAAAGGCGGCATTTTTCTTCAGTCTCTCTCGCTGCTAGTAGCCACCGCCAGTCGTGTACACCGCCAGGGGACCTAACGCTAGTGTTTTTTTTTTTATATAAACCAAGGTGAGTTTTTAACTTTTTTTAAACCTGGATTGACTTTTTATATAGTATTTGAATATTTTTCTAGACTCGTGTTGATGAATTTCAACGGTTTTGGAATGTTTGATTTGCTAAGGAATGGGGCAGTCGGAAAAAGCTGGAAAGACATAAAAAAAAAAAAAAATCCAATTGTTAATATAGGTTTTAGTTTGATTCTTGCATTCTCTCTTGGGTGCATATGCAGTGAATTTAATTTTTTCTCAAAGTTCCATCGTAGGAAAGAGTGCCATTATTAATCTGTAGATTTTAAAGACCTTGTAGAAAAATTACAGACTGCTTATGCTTAATTACTTGAGTAGTAAGTTTAAGCGTTTATTGGTAATCATAGTTCCATTTCAATTTATCCACAGTTGAAGTTTATGCTTGATTTTGCTTACTTATCCCATCGAAAATGAAGAAATACTGTATCTTGGATCATATTTAGGTGTGTTTGAACCACATTATTTTGGAAAAACGTATTCTGGAATAGTAGATTGATGAAAAATGTGTGATTGAAAAAGAATGAAAAGTTATTGATGTGATGTAAAATATTATTTTATTGAAGAATGTGTAGTTAAAAATGAGTAAAAGAATGAAAATAAAAATTTTAATGTGTACCAAACAGTGGCTTAGAAAGAAACTGAAACACAAATTTCTAAAAATTATTTATCACCCTAGACAGAATATCTCGATATGAATCGCGAGATACCTCAATCAAGGTTCATATAACAAAATTTATGAATTTTCAAGATAAAAACTAAAAGAGCAGAAAATAATTTTTTTTTTTTAAATAGTAGTGAGAGCATCTCGTAGTCCATTACAAGAATAAAAAACTAATATGAATTAAGAAATTATAAATTAAAACCTCAAAAAATAATTGATATCAAAGTTTAAGAGGAAATTACACCCACACAGATATTTAAAATTTCCAATTCAAAAATCAGATTTGGAAATTATTTATACAAAAATCAGGTATCTCATTTTAAATATTAAATATTCATTTATTTCTATCTAAATTATAATTAACCAAACCCTAAAAACCCTAATTATTTCATCTTCTTCATTCTCTCTCTATCCCCACTCTACCACACCTTCTATCTATCGCCACTTTCTCTCCTCCATCTCTATTCTACTCTCTCTCTCTCTGCTCTACCTCTCCATCTCTCTACCTAATCGTCGTCGCCAGACGAGAAGCGCCGGAGCAGCGATCTGCGAGATCGTGGGCAGATCGTTGACGCCTTCGCCCGTACCCGAGGGATCTGTTGCTCAACGATCTGCCCGCCTTCGCCGGTGCCCCAGTGATGCGTTGCGACGGCTTCTTCATCGCAGCAATCTGTGAAGCACGACGACAATTCAATGTTGGTGGCGATGTGTGCGTGTGGGGCTGTATTGGTGGTGGCGATGATCGTGGCCTGTGTTGATGGCGATGTGGTGGGAGCTGGTGCGAAGTGGTGGGGTACGAAGTGGTGGTGTAGATGACGTGTTGGTCGCGAGGTGCGTCGTGGGCTGTGTTGATGACAGTGTGGTGCGAAGTGGTGGTGTGCGTTGGCGTGTGAGGTGGTAGTGGTGGTGGATGTTGGGTGCAACTTTTTGTGGTTGACGTTGGTAGAGCGTAGATGGTGGTCATGGTGGTGGGTGGTGTTGATTGGTCGCAGTGGTGGTGGAATGGCGTGACGATGTGATGATGATTTTCTGCAATGTGTTGATTAGTTTGTATTATTGTTAGGAGGTGGTCGTTGTGGTTCCGACGACGAAAGTGATAGTGGTGCTGTTGGAGGGAGTGGTGTGATGGTGTTCACAAATAATTTGTTGATTGTGACCAATAAATTAGTTGGTATATGACCAATAAATAATATATGACCTACAAATTTATTAATTTGTGACCAATAAAAATAATACGTGACTTATAATTTGATATTTTGTGACCATAAAATAAGTTGTGACTTACAAATTTCATGATTTGTGACCGATAAACAAATTGTGACTTTTAAAATCTTAATTTGTGATCGATGAACTAACTATGACCTATAAAATCTTTGAATTGTGACCAAATTTCATATATCTGTGACATTTATATATTTATTAATTAAATATATAATTAATTAATTAAATCATAAATAAATTTTAATGAAAATCTGATTTTTGAAATTTAAAACATATATCCTTAATTTTAAAATAGTATTTACTAAAACCTTGATTTATGTATTGTCCGTTTAATATGGACTTACAAAGACTACTTTTACTCAACTTAGTGCTGTTGATGTCAATTCACAAGCCTGTGAGAGACCACTATGGGCCGAAACCTAGATGAAATAGAATGGGTTTTCGACTAGTACCTACTTGAGTCGGCGTAATCGTTCATTTATGAATAATATACAGATTAATTCCAGAAAGAGAATTTTCGATTTCTTTCCCCCCTTCAGTTAATCAATAATTATCCGCAGTTCTTATTCTTGGATTGCTTATCTACCACCATTTTTTTTTCTGGGGTGTAAAATTAACTATCCTTGTCAGTACAAAATTACCGGGCTTAGTGCCGTAGACCATTTCAGGTGAGAGAGCCTCTTGCAAGTTATGCTTCTGAATCAGTACATTTTTTGATTGTTTGATTTTGTTATTTTTGTTGAATAATAGCCTACTTTTTGGTTTGATCAAATTGGATGAGTAAAGGGGCTCCAGAAAGTTGAAAGTCAAGTAAAGCAATACACCACTTTCTCTTGGAGCAGATTAACTGTTTGATAACATGTTTAAATGGGATTGACTGCTTTTTATCTATTAGTATACATATTTGTGGACCCAAAGTTCACGAGACATTATTTTTATATCAATTACTAATATAATTTATCATTTTTTCGTCTGCATTTTATATGGGCTATGTTCGTTTTGCTTCACCCTCTGCTTTGGTTCATTGGTGCATATCGAACTAGGTGCTAATCATAGTTGTCAAATAGGCAAATTGCCTATAAACAAGGTGGATTACAATGTGTTTGGTTAGTAATGGCCCGGGGGGAGGGATTTAGTAAAATTGGAAGGAAAATATAGGAAAGGTGAATTTTTTTCTGTATTTGATCACTTGGGGAAGTGTTTCTTGTAATTTGATGGTGGAGCTTTTCTCAAACATTTTTCTGTATAATTTCGACAATGATAGATATGATGTCAGCTTTCTTATATTTATATTCAAAATATTATGTTATTCCATGCATTTATGGTATATTTTCTTAGCATCAACTCAAATTTTCTCAAAAGGATCGGTCGCCAGGCCCGGTTTTGGGCAGGCAAATGAGGTCTATGCCTCAGGGCCAATTTAAAAGCCTGGATTTTTTATGATGTAAAAATTCAGATTTAAGGGCAATTCCTACCTTTCCGTTCTCTCTCATTCTCTCTCATGTGTCCAGCGAAGAATACCGCCGAAGCAATCAGAGACGGCTCTTTTTGCACACCTCAGCCTCTTACCTCAAGTTTCAACACTCATCAAATCTCCTATATCAAGTTGAGTCATGAATAATACCCTTGCTTTATAATTCCGTTTTCCATTTCATATACATATGCTTGCTTCTTTTATAAATTCTGTTCAAACTTTTTAACGTTGCACTTTGGCAGTTTCAGACTCTTCCAGTTATATGATGTTTGTGTGTGTATTTCATGTGCTGTAAATTTGTAATATTGTTTGCTGAGTAAAAGAATATTGATTGATTTGAGACTGATGTTTGATGAAATGTCAATTTGCTGAAAATGCAATATTATGCTTACATATGATGTGTTTTTTTTTTTTTTTTGCTTCCGTTTCTGGATTTTGACAAATAGTTTAAAAGTCATTTTTCCTTAAAAAGAGATGTGGAGCATCTTGCCCTCAGTGATGATATGGGTAAGAAAGAAGGAATTTACATTGATTCTATTTCAATTTAAGTGAATTTGTTTTTCCTTTTCTTTCCTTAAGGTGGGGAGGACAGGGGATATATAGGGGTACAAGATATAGAATTTTAGTTTTATGAAGAAAAGATGTCAATGAACATTCTTCGTTGGTGTACACTGCCTTAGTGGCTTGTGATTTAATTTAAGTGGGAGAAAGTCTCAGTCTCTGTTTGGATGTTGTAGAAGTTGGAAATACCACTTGAATGGAGCATTGTGCTCCATCTTGTTATCTGGATACTTTGTTACCTATCTATACTAGAATTAGGAGAGAATTATAAGTTCATCTAACTAAGTCATTTGCCTAGTGGTTATTGTATGACAATTGCTTAAATTTTACTCTTAAATTCATCTAACTAATTCATTTACTCTTAAATTTTAAGTTAACAAATTAACAATTGATTCCAAAATACACTTATAGATTTTGCATGCATACTACAATTTTGGGGGCCTAATTTATGTAGTTCACTTCAGGCCCCCAAAATCACATGACTGGCACTGAGAGTCGTGACCAGAAATTATCTCTTTAGATAGTCTCTCTGCTATAGCAAGGAAGCATAGCTACTGAAACTCTCATTGGTTATTTTTGTCTTGCTTATATTCAGGGTTGGGTGAGCGAGTTCATATAATAACAAAAACCACACCCATCATAATTAATATGTCAAATGGTTGTTAATTTCTTTCATAAATCGTTGTATTTAGATGAAAATGACAATTCAGGGTTGATTTATCGTACTGTTTTACGTGTTGTTTAAAATCTTATTTTACGTAGAAGTTATATGAGTTCCCTAGTTTCTTATTTGTTGAGGTGATATTTACTGGGGGAAGTTTCTGATTTGCTAACGCAATGTAGAACCCAATAGCACAAGCAAAATTTTTAATTGAGGGATCTGTGAGGATCAGGGATATCTGCCTGTCTTCTTCATACTTTACCTATCAACTGAGGGCTGATTTGAGTATCACACCTATCAAGTGACTAAGCATCCCAATGTCTTTGGAAGTTCAAAGATATGGGAATTTCCAAGTGACTAGAAAGTGAACAGAGATGTGGTTACGCAGTTTGAAGTCCCTCCCGTGTTTAGAACCTTTTACAAAATTCTCAAGATCGCCATGGCTTCTCCAAGCCTGTTCTTATTCAGATGTTTCTTCCAAGAAAACAAAATTAGCACCGTTACAGGTAATCCCCCCAGCTTCCACTTTCTCTCTTCCCTTCGACCTCTGTCCGTGCATGCACATCATGTATGCAATTAATTTATTGAATTTTTTAATATGTATTATGATTTCCTCTATTACGTTGCAGGAGCGAAGAATGATAGACCAGTTCAGGTTATGGGCTAAAGGAGGTGATGGAGGCAATGGTTGTTGCAGCTTTCGTCGTAGCCGTCATGATCGCCGCGGTAGACCTGATGGTGGGTTTCACTGACAAGTAATTGCTGGATATTATTTTAATTATCTCTGCTGTTTAGATTTCAGTGACTTGGCAATTTTTCTGTAGTCACTTGGTGTTAGTGCTTTTGTCTAATTTATTCTTGATATGATTTACATTGAGTTGAATCATTTTTCATCTTTCTTGTAGAATTTAAGTTCAAGAGCATGTAAAATTTTGATATTGCAAAGTTGTGCTATCCTTGAGTAGTTAGAGACAAAAGAAAAATGATACTAACAAGGAAGAAGTTTCTCTTGCTTTTTCTAGATATCAGATCGAGCTTAAAATCCTGCAAGGAGTAATACGCACAAGTTATTATAGTTTTGTCTCTTCCCTATAGCATCTTCTTGATTAAAATTGAATAAAGAAACATATAGGATCAAAACAAGGGCAATTTGCTACTGTCAACTTTCATGATTTCTCTCCTGATTTTGATATGTGGCCTAACACAGGTGGGAATGGTGGAAGAGGTGGCGACGTGATCCTAGAATGCTCTGCTGCAGTTTGGGACTTCAGCTGTCTGCAACATCATATTGTATGTTACCTGTTACCACATCATTGCATTATGATCATCTTCACACTTCTTCTACCTTGGTAGTGTGTGTATGAAGACATCTATGTATTGGCTTTCCACTGTGTGAAGCTTGTATTAATTGTACTTCTGAAATGGCCCAGAATGCAAGGAGAGGGGGACATGGGGCTCCAAAAAATATGATAGGAAGCCGAGGAGCTGATAAGGTTATCTTATATATCATTTCATCTTGTTAGGTTTCAGCTCCTATCTGTTTGTAGCTTATAAATTAAGGAAGAATGTCGACTGAAAACTTGTTTATGTGTGCGTATGGTAGGTTGTTCTTGTTCCTGTTGGTACTGTAATTCATCTTTTAGAAGGTGAAATTCCTTCTTCAGTTGAGAAGAAATCTTCTGGATCCTTGGACCCCTGGGACATTCCTGGTACACTTGATATTGATTCATGTGATTATTCTCAACAATCTCCTTCTACAGACAGAATCGTGAAGGTGGAGAAAATAGACAGTACTAGTGAGGGCTTAGCTACTTCATATAAACCAAACGTCAAAGAATCAGCTCGTACTTCACCAGTTGAAGTTTTTACTCAGTTCTCACCTTCGAAAGATGAATCCAGGACTCAACATGAAGCTCATGATTTTACGAAGGAAAAAAGCTGTAGTGACTGGGAGGATTGGGCCGGTAACAGTAATGCATCTGGACCAGAATGTGAAGAAGATGTGGAGGAGACAGAACTCGTACAAATTAATGTTGCGGAGTTAACAGAGCCTGGCCAACGAATAATTGTTGCCCGTGGAGGGAATGGTGGCATGGGCAATGTGAGTTCTGCCAAAGGTTCTAAGATGCACAAGGATAACAACTTAAATGTTGAAGTTTCTGATGACGATGACTTTGCATCACTTAATATTGGTTTGCCTGGTTCTGAAGCTCTCTTTCTGTTAGAACTGAAGAGTATTGCCGATGTTGGACTTGTAGGCATGCCAAATGCTGGTAAAAGTACTCTTCTTGGGGCTATATCGAGGGCTAAACCTACAGTAGGTCATTATGCCTTCACAACCTTACGGCCTAACTTGGGGAACTTAAATTATGATGATATTTCAATTACTGTGGCAGACATTCCGGGGCTTATACCAGGAGCTCATGAAAATCGTGGCCTTGGACATGCTTTTTTGCGCCATATAGAACGCACTAAAGTTTTGGCTTATGTGGTAGACTTAGCTGCGGCCGTAGATGGTAGAAAAGGCATTCCACCATGGGAACAACTAAAAGATTTGATATTGGAATTAGAGTCCTATCGTGATGGTTTGTCCAATCGACCATCATTAGTAGTGGCAAACAAAATTGATGAGGTGGGGACTGAAGAAGTTTATGAAGAATTAAGACAAAGGGTGCCTGGTGTTCTTATTTTTCCTATTTGTGCTGTTCTCGAAGAAGGAATACTAGAGTTAAAAGCTGGTTTGAAGATGCTTGTCAATGGAGAAGAGACATCCAGATTAAACTTAGACGGTATAATGACTTGACTGGGTGGTCAATATTCCTGGAGTTTAGTGACTATAACCGACTCTCGCCAGTCAGGGATCACACTCAGAACCAGTTCATTTTTGTTATTTTCATCAATGTATCAGGATGTCAGAAACTCAGACAATCTCTGGTTAGTATTTTATTTTAACGGTGGTGTTCATGAAGGATGTTAATAAGATTAGGATAATTTAACATAAATACTGGCTGGCATGGGTCGCAGGGCTCTACAGTTAACCTCACCACTGCCTGGATGTAGAGGGGGTCCATACACGACACAACTTGATATGGACCAGTAGGCCGTGCCGCCCTAAGCCTAGCTGGCCAGCAAATATCGATATCTCTACTTGCAGAAGTCCCAGAATTTCATAGAGGCTTAGCTTTCCAAAGTGAGAGCCTGAGAGGCACTATTACTAGAGGGTAAAACATGTACAGCCCAATACTTAATTTATATTTCTTCTGTTTTTGCTTTTGAGCCTCAAACAGTGACTGAAATTATAGTTCCAGTTGAAGAAAACAAATCCTTTGGAACAACTGAAAGGAGATCATATTATTGACATTCATGAGTCAATGACTTTCATAACACGCTAATGGCTCCTTTCGTGGGGCTTTTGAGAAAGCAAAAGCTGTTTTTGAGCTATGGAGTTGCTTTCGGATTTATTTGAATAATTTTTTGAAAGTGTCTCTTCTAGTTGAAAGAGTTTATAAGCAAGCTAGTCAGTGGTTTATTCAAGAAGCTCTTTTACAAAAAACAAAAGTAGAAGTTCTACCAAATAGGCTTTAAAGAAGACTTTGCCTTTAGGCTTATAGCTAATGATTTTGTGTCGAATTTTGTTCGTACAAGACGGAAAACCAAGACTCCAATGGATCTCAAACAATTAGGAGGTTCATTTTATTCTCTTTTCTTTGGAATAGAGGTGTAAAATGGTCTGGATATAGGGCTGGCACGCATTATCTATTAAAAAAGAAGCCCAGCACGACCTGACCGGGCTAATTGTTTTTACATGTCATTCGCGTGCTTGCTTTGTTGATTCCTTATAACTTTTGCTAGTGAATTGGAAGAGTGAAACAAAAATAACATTTCCATCTCCCATTTAAGAAAAGACGTGTTAGTCTACATTTGCTTCTCCTTTCGGTTGTTAATTAGTGCGGTGGCTCTCCCATCTAATTGTTACAACAATTTAATATATATGCACGTGGATTTCCTCCACGTTTTGTAGAAACTAGATTAAACAAAGACCTTGGTCCGGCTCTTCCAAGAAGTTTAAGAATTTTAAAATTATTTAAGATTGTCTATATGAATATACTTTTTTTTTATTGTTTTGTCTGATTCCGCGTTATGAATAAAATCAAATCTTTTGCAACCTTCCATCTTCTAAAAATTCAAATGCAAGCGGCCCAAGTATTGCATTGTTAAGTCTCGTGATCTGAAATAGTTTTCTGAGTGCACATAAATTTTTATAATAGGTGAGATTCAAACTCACGTCTAGCCACAAGTGTAAAAGGGTTGAGGATCTTTCCTCCAATCCGTGGCTTGGCTAGGTTGCATCCCTAACTCGAACTCAAGACTTGTGCATATAGCGATATTGAACGCTGCTATAAGAAAACTCAAGTTTTTCTATGTAGAAAAATTTCTACGCTTTTTCGCATTTTTTGTTATAAAAGTCGGAGAATATCATTTGAAATGACTCGACTGCTCGATTGTGTACTCTTCACCAACTGCCATTAACAATCTATACTATCATCTGTAGCAAACAATAAAAATTTGCAGTAGGCTATTGAGGGGTGGGGGCCTGATAACGTATTGACTATAATATGAAATTATTGTTTCTGAATTAATAACACAATCAAACGAAAATTATCATGGGATGCAAGTTTCAGTTTGAGGAAAGCAAACATAAAGAGCTCCACGTGATCCCTTCAAGAGAAAAAGAAAGAGAAGATAGAAATAATTAAACTTTCCCTTATCATTTGGAGGGATCCACCTTAGACTTTTTACTTGTATTTAAAACCAGGCCAGGTGAGTAAGACCTCGTAAACCCTTCACAGATTCTTGTCACTACAGACACACACAGGAAGAAATGGGCAGGCCTCCTTGCTGTGATAAAGTTGGTATCAAGAAAGGACCATGGACTCCTGAGGAAGATATAGTATTAGTTTCCTATATCCAAGAACATGGTCCGGGAAATTGGCGATTAGTACCTACCAACACTGGTATCTTCGACTCTTGAATCTTTGATCTTTAGATTTTCCGATCAAGATTTGTTCATGCATAGAAAGACAGTTTAGTTGAGTTATATGTGTGTGATTTTGATCTTGTTACACATTGTAATGGATCAAAGTTCTTTGCTTGTTCAGGTTTGTTGAGGTGCAGCAAGAGTTGCAGGCTTAGATGGACTAATTACCTGAGACCTGGAATCAAGAGGGGAAACTTCACTCCACATGAAGAGGGGATGATAATCCATCTTCAAGCCTTATTGGGAAACAAGTAATGTTTAAAATCTTCAAACCTATCTCAATTGTCCGTGATATTTTCTGGCCATCTGAGATCATTTCCTTAATGATTGTGTAATTGGCGCGTAATTCTTCTTTTCTTAGATGGAAAAGTTACAAAAGTTGTATTATTCCTTTTGGTGTTGTTCTTCATCGTCTAATAGTTTTGTTTTTTGGACAGATGGGCAGCTATAGCTTCATACCTTCCTCAAAGAACAGATAATGATATCAAAAACTATTGGAACACTCATCTGAAGAAAAAGATCAAGAAATTTCAATCAGGTTTGGATACACCATTGGCATCCGAATTGACAACTTATCGATTTCTGTCCACAAGTTATAACGAAAGGGGCGTCGACACTAGCAGCCGGCAAGACTCGTCAAGCGATGTCAAGTTAACTGAAAACTCTAATTCGATATATGCCTCAAGCGCGGAGAATATATCCCGACTACTCAAAGGATGGATGTCATCTCCCAAGATCGATCCTCAAAACAATCCCACTGCTAAATGTTGTGAGGGTACTGCTACTACTACTGCAGAATCACTTCATTACTATAGATTGAAGGTAGATCAGCAAGAGGGCAATAAAGTAATTCCAAGTGATGAATTTGAATCCATTTTGTCATTTGATCAAAACAGAAATGGATTAGCATGTGACAAGTCATCTTGTGATTCTAGTCAAAAGGGCTCTGAAATGAGTGGAAATGATGAAGAAAAAGTTAAATTTGATGTGCATGAGCAGAAGCCAAAAATGGAAAATAATCCTCCTTTGTCATTTCTTGAGAATTGGCTGCTGGATGAATCTGCAAATCATGAAGTGGAAGAAGTTATGGGACTCTCACCAATATTCTAGCTCATTTTCTATTGAATTAGCACTTAATTTGCTAGATGATCAGTCGCTTATTCTATGAAGAAAATATGATCCCAAAATGAAAGGATCGGTCTTTGAAACAAATCTTGTTCTAGGGTTCCAAAAAGTTGGATCTCTCTATTGCTTCTTTCCTTGAAAACTGTAACTTTTATTTTCTGCAGGACTTTGAAGCTCTTTTCATCAATCCATCTTTGTCATCTTTAATTTTCTGTTTATATATTTTCATCAAGTTTAAACTTAAACCACTTCATTTAAAAGTTCGCCGTCATTTGCTCTCATTCATTGTAAATTTTACAAATTTTTCGTCAGTTTTGTTCGAAAACCTTGTCCAAGAACTTGTAAAGTGAAGGATTTCTCACTAAGCACTAGTAGTCACGTAGAAAAAATTATTTATTTATACCTTAGCACGATTTCTAATTGTGAGACTCCATTAAATTATCTCGTTCTAAAGTTCAAACTTATAAAGATGAAACATTATACTTGTGTATGGATTTTGCTATTCGTCCGGGGGACGGACAGACCCCAGCCAATAGTGTGGCGCCCCCGGAGTGACAGGGCCAATGTAGCAAAACCCATTCGTGTATTATGTTTCACATTTCTTAAAATTGATGAGAGAAAAATAAAATAAAATTCAAAGGCATTGATAAAGGGTTGCATCAACTGACAAGAGCATATAGTTGACATTTACTGTGCATTTCTGATGCCAATCAATCTCGAGTTTCACGCCATTGTAGCCACAACGATTTTTGCCGACGAATGGAGATGGTGACACGCCATTAAGTTGATGATAAGCAATACTCTAATGTCAATTTTGGTTTGCAATTCTGAATAATAATCTTCACGATTATTTAATACTGTGCAACAAACACGAAATAAATAGATAGCCATTGAAAGGGACTATATCATATGCTGGAATGGTCAATAGCCATACAATTTCTTCTCCTGTTTATGCAATGGGCTCAACATCACGTGCTTAGACATATCACACCATGTACCATTGAAAATGCAAGTTCTTAGTCTCGAATATTCTTGTTTTATCATCTCAAATACTTAACAAGTTTCAAGTGTATGTTTTATTTAAATTATGTGACAAGTCGGTAGAATCAGATACGTAGAAAAATCAACTATCCCATTAGCCTACCATGGATATAAATAAGTTGGGTACAGAGACAGAGCCCTCACAATAAGGTACGATATTGTAAGATACATTTGGGATCGAGTCTTATATAAACAACATAATGTAACCTCTTCATATTCGAAATTAGTGGATTATTTGAGCCGCACAATATGTGGACATTAGGCACACTATCGAATCACTTAAATTTCTATATGTCGATCTTAATGATCTGCTTTCTCGATCTTATTTGAGCCGTACATATGTGGACATTAGACTAATTTTCATGGATGATGACTCCACATTTACACTATAAACCATATTTTTTAAGTAGTACTCGGTTGAATCATAATTTTTCGTACTTAATGTTGTTTAATTCTTTACAATTCAGTTTACTAAATATATCTTGAAAACGTTATGATTTTTACAATAAGAGCGTCCAAGGATATTGGACGGGTACAGTGTCACGGAAGTCTTGCTACTGAATATCAGTAAATATTTCTTGTTTCTTCACATTTGATCTGACTTGAGAGGGAATTGCATGTGAATTCTTTACCTTTCGGTATGGAAACTTGAATGCTGGATCAAGTAATTATACGAAATTGCTTAAATTTTAATAGCTCAGTTGGTTCAATATATCAATAAAAATGAACTATATCTAAATTTATTGGATATGCTAAAAGACCCCGATAATTGGCATGAATAAAATTTCAATTCGACATTTGTGACTTTTGAAGGAATTCGTCGCTTTTTTCATTAGTTTTTTTGAATTTATTTTACAAGATCGTCAGCGGCAATAAAATGGATTTTTAATAGATTTTGACAGCAACAATGATAAATTAAATATTGTGACCATATAATTCTAAGAATACAAAATAAAATCAATAATTTGTCACCACCGCATATTTGGGTGATTATAATTGTTTCCCTCTCTACAGGAAAGACATTTATTGAGTGTGGTGATGCAAAAATGAGTTTTTGGCGTTTTTACATAAACGCCTCTTTTATTTCACAAGAGATTAAATGCTCATTTGATAGTGTTTTTACTTCTACTTCTAATTTCTGTTGAAAAGTTTTCCGAATTAACTACCTTAGATCGACTTTCTCTAAAAGATCTTTAATCAAATACAGCATTTCCACAAAATTATTCAAATATAATCAAAAACATTTTTTTTTATCTCAAAAACAAATTTTGTTTTCTCAAAAGCCTTGTCAACGTCACTTGAACGTACTTACTAAGTTGAAAATTATTTTTTTTAAAAATGAAAATACAAAAAACTTCTTGTGGGCAACAGTCGTCATGATAATTCTTTTGTATATTTGTTGAACTTGATTTGTCTTTTGAGTGATATCACACTTATATCCTTAATTATTCTTATTTTTAACATTTCATTGATCAGAAAATCTTGTTCTTAATCATGATTTTCGTCCAAAAATATTGTTAATGTTCTTTAAAAAGAGGGTCAAATATTTAATCGCATTTTGCATTATTATTTATTTTACTTATTTAAAAATACAATGAATAAACGAGTCTTTTTACTCAACTTTAGAGAAATTTTTGAAGAGAAGTTATAATCAGGAACAAATTATATTAATTTGAGAATATGAATACGATGATAAAAAATTTGAATCATTTGTAAAGGTTACGACCTTTTATGCAATTAAAATTTAATCTAATTATTAAAAATTTTGGTGTCCCATCACTTTCCACATTATTATTAAAGGTACCTAACAATAGTAATGGGTTGGCCGTTGGCATGCATGTGATATAAAAGCCACTTCATACAGTAGTGATCCCCATGAATATATACCTATTATCTTTATTGCCAGAAATTAACATTTTTTTGCTGAGGGACCACTCGTGCAAATTTACTAGAGTACACACGTCCAATCCCTTTAAACGACACGCGTCACACAATCAAGTGGGCATGTACACAGCAGCGTTGGCCCCGGTGTGTGTCCGAATATGGGGATAGGCCTCTAACCACACAAAATATCCTATGCTCCACTTTGTTTTTATCAAATTAACTATAAATATGTGATAAAATTAACAATAAAATGTTTAATTGAAATGCCTTGTGAGACCTAGATCACTGGCTCGAATAGAACGACAAGTTGTATACATTTGAACGTTTACAATTAAACAAATCGCGTTAGTATTAACTTTTAAAGACGAGTTGGAAGTAATTCAGAAAGATAGACACGTAATTCTAACATTTATCCTTAAGTCATAGGAATTTATATCTCCCAAGTTTTAGTTTGAGGGTACAAACTTTTGATGGTCCCAACATCAAAACGATTTAGATTTCCAGACTTTGATAGTGCGTCACACAAAATGTTGAACCTAAGCTCAAGTATTCTGTTTATTTTTATATTATCCAAATGTTCAACTCGCTTTCGATCAAAATTAAGTTAACTCTTTTACCGCCTTAATTAATTTGAGTTTTAATCAAGAAAACGAAGTATGTAACAACTTGATATATTTTACAAATTTAATTTTCTCACTCCAAAGCCATCCCACCCTCTAGAGAGACATGGTGAATGATTTGGGGGGTTTTTGATTAATCTACATTTCCTAGGATTTAATAACCTCCTTTTCGGCCTACAAATTAGGATTACAGTGCCGGTCCATTGCAATAAGAAAATGAAAAGTTAATTAATTTGATGTGATGCAACTGACGTTACTGGTCCTTATATTGTCAAAATTCTTGGGCACGTAGGGACTCATATTAATTTCTGAAAACAACAATTAAATTGATATAATCCGATTGTAAAATTCAGAAAACAACAATTAATGATTGATATAAAATTCTTTTTTAAGTATTAACTTTTAAGTAGAAAATAGACTAAAAAGTATCAATGCAAAATCTTATAAAAAAATCTATCATTTACCGTCGAGATTTTCAAAGACTTTAACAACAAGTATTTTTTCATCTGTATTATTTCTCTCTATCTTCGGAATTTCATTTTTCATCTTTCATTCCAAATCCTAGAGGCATAATACAAAAAATCAATATTTTCCTCTCTTCTTTTTAATCAATTTCTCCACTTTTTTTCCTATGAAAAAAAAAAAAAAAGATTTGTAAATAAAAATTCTTATGAGATTTTTCACTCTCTTCTGTTTCATGGTTTCCTCCAATTTTTCTATAAAGAAAGATCAATCTTTAATTAAAATTTTATAAATATAAAATTGATTTGTAATTAAATTTTTATATATTGACTATCTGTTTAATTTAATAATTTTCTACAAGCTTGAAAATATTAATAATATTGAACATTAAAGAAATCTTTTAATCAAAGAGTATTGAAATGTTATAATTTTTTTGTATTTTGGTTGTTTATTTTACTAATTTAGGTGATTTACCTTTTTATTCTTTTTAAAAATATTTTTATTGACATGAGAAATATAATTTTGTTTCTAAGTGTTGTGGATCACCGAATCATGCAAGTATCGGTTCTAAGGATGTGCAATAAGTTATATACAAGATTTTTTCTAAAATAAAACTTTGTAAAAGTCAATTGAATTCTATATAAATAATATAAAAGTCTTTAAATTGGGGCGGGATGAAACTCTCGAAAGGGATCGAATTGAATCGAGTGATTCTTCTTAAGTTAAATATTCGAATGTGTATCAAAATTGAGGATGGGTTTGGTTCCATTCTAGACTTAGAACCGAATTTATCTAATTTTTTTAGATTTTTTATTAAATAAGTCATATTATTTTAATTTTTTAAAATAAATTTGCCAACTAATTAATCGAGTACATAATACTATTTTTTTGTTTTCAACCTAAACACAACTTTGTAATTCAAATTTCAAAAAATGAAAATTGAGCGATCTAAGTTTTTTTCAATCATCTTGCAGTTTCTAAAGTAATCGAAACTGAGCGGCTGCGTCTCTCTTCTTCTTACCCTTTTTTCTGTCATATTAATTGAAATCTCTCCATTTTGATCAAGGTAAGTTTCATCTCATTCATTTCTAATAATTTCTCACACTTAATGTATAAATATTATAATTAGAATTAGCATTCAAGATGTTTATTGTGACCTTGTGCATTTGCATGTTTTCCTTTCTCTCAGTAACTTGTTTCCTTGTCGTGTTCTTTATTTTAACCACTTTTTGACTTAATGTTTTCACTTTTCTTTTAGTATGCCTTCCCTATTGAACATGGCATTGGTTGGATTAATGTAGTGTTATTGTTAATTTTAAAAATTTAATTATGGTACGGAATCGAACCGAACTCATAATTAAACTTAGATTCAACAATTTCACTTACTAAATATTTGAAAATTTTGGTTCGGTTCGATTATCTTTATAACCGAATCATTTTCCGCCCTACTTTAAATAAAAATGTATTGAATTCAATGAAAATTTTCATTGATTCTGTAAAAGCCTAAAAGGTCGATAAAAGTCAATGAACTCCACAAAATTCGTTTTACTTCAAAAAAGTTTCTGAAAATCTAAATTGAATACACTCCCTACATTTGTTTTACTATTATTTTTTGTTCTTGTATGGTTAATATTTTGAAAAGAAAAAAGAAATTATTCGAGTGTACCAAACAAGGAAGTTCAAAGCACGTTTTGTCTTGAATTAAGCAGGACAAACACGAACCAAGTATGTCGATGCCTCTTTGCTTGTGGCCTATACAACTCGTCATATTTGACACTTCTGCATTTTGTACATCTCTATGCAATGTAGATTGAAATTCGTGTTACATTCATCAATTGACCATTAAGAGGTCATTTAGTCCATTGTACTTGTTCTTTTGGCCTAGACGTCTCAAAGTGATAATGACCCTATAGAAGCGTTGGTCCATTGAAAATCCATAGGGGTACGATATTTTATGATTACAAGTACACTTTGACACTATATAACATGAATATACAATTGAATTGGAAAATATTTATGGCTCATTTGATTGGTAAATGTGAAAATACTTTTCAATTTTATGTTGGAAAATAAAAATTTAAGTACCCCATAAGGAATGCATTTTCCATAAAATTGACAAAAAAACAAGTTTAGGGTCCGTTCGATTACAATGGTGAAAAATTTGACGGAAAAAAATGAATTTCAGAGAAAATAATTGCTTAAAATTTATTTTCCATAGAATTGTTAATTAAGTGTGTTTGATAAGTATAATTTTTCACCTGAAATTTTTTAAAATTTTGGATCTTTTTGTGTTCGTTTGACTTTGTTTTACATGAAAATTGTCCATTAAAGTGATAATTGTTTTCACAGTTAGTTAAAATTTGTTTCAATTGCTAAAAAGTAAAAAAAGAAAAAAAATCCAAGAAAATCATTTTTTTATCAAAGTTTAGTGTTCGTTTGGATTTGTTTTACATGAAAATTGTCCATTTAAATGAATTTTGTTTTTTTACAATTTGTTATAAAATTTGTTCCAATTGAAAAAAAAATTGCTGAAATTCTATTTTGGGAAAAGGAATTCAACAAAAACCAAGAAAATGAGGCGCATGAGGTAGAGAGAGGAAAAATATTTGCCTAGAAAATTGTCCATATCAAACATGACTAAAAGTGAAAGTTGGAATTTTAATTTCCATTTTTCATGAAAATGTTGTGAATCAAACAGCCCCTAATAATTTCTTTTAGAAAACTGACAGCNAAGCTAGAAAATGGAAAAAGAATTCCTAATTCTAAGGAAAATTAAGGGTATCAAACAGATCCTTAAGGTTGTTGTACTTTGGAATTTGAATTTCATTTACACTTTTGTATCAAATAGTCAAAGTAGAAATTAAATTTCTCAGATGTGACATTTTTCATGAAATTTAAACCAATCAAACGGATAGACAAAAATATTGAATTTTATGGGATCTTGTTAGGAGAATATTTAAGGTAAAAAATTTCCCCAAATAGGTTCTTCTATCAACCCAAATTCTAACTGAAAAGTGTTGTATTTGAAATATAGTAGTAGTTAATTATGATAGTCCTCCTGCAATTTATTATCATTGTTATCATTGATAAACACAGATAATAAATTTGAAGTTCGGATGAGTAAAAAGAATATTAACCGCAAAAAAGTGATGCAAATAATATACTACATAAAATGTTTTATGTTATTTTTACAAATCAAAATAAATTCAAGATGCCACAAGTTCAGGCAAAAAGCCATAGGCTGTTGTCCAAAAGGCTCAGTGCTTCGACTGAGACTTTTTTAAGGCCCATATTTATAAGCATGCAAGTGCTACGGGCCTGAAAACTTGAGCCCAATACCAAGACGCAATCAAAATACAAAACTAAGCCCATATTTGATTTAACTAAAAATCAGATTTTTAGTAAATTTTATCAAAATCTGATAAATGTGTAGTTAGAAAGTTAATAAAATTTGTGATTAAAAATTTGTTTGAGTAAAATTTTTTTTTTTAAAATGTGGGTTAAACCTAGCTAAGCCTTGGAATTAACTTACCAAAATTTTATGTTTCCAAATACCAAATGTGCAAAATGGTGATTCAAATCACTGTTGCGCTTGCGCAGCGGAGTCAAGATTTCGATTTGATTCAAATGGATTAAGATTTAAATATTAAATATTATTATTTTTTATTTTTTTATTTTTTGGTCGAACAAGACAATACCTCAACTTAGAGAACTATGAGCCCGTTAAAGGGTAGTAAATTTCAATGAAAAATACACACAGATCCTGACAAAAGAATTGTATGTGTCTATAAATAAAATGTTTAAGCCAATGATATAAAACAAAACGTGAGTACCTTGCAACTTTAACACCTCTCTCCAAAATGCTTCTTGAAAATTCAATAATAATAGTAATCGATGGCAGATCTTGAAATTCAGGTAAGTACGGACGATCGAGAGAAAAAAAAAATCAGCGGCACTAACATGGGCGATCGCAAGGGCTCGTCGGATGTTGACTTCGTCTCTAACTATAACACGAGATCTAGTTCACTAATATCTACAACTTGCATATATAATACATTTTATATGTGCAAAATTATTGAGATAATATTTTCAAACTTTGACTTGTAGTTAAACTTCGTCGGTGAACTTAAATTATTATTTATTTATTGATAGACTTTTTCTTCAATAGAATTCATTTATTTGTCGTTTTTATTACTCATTTAGTGATAATATTTTGTTTATTTTCGATAATTGATTATTAAAATATTTTAATTATTATTTTGTTATTATGGACTTTTTCTCATTAACAAGTCTCGTCGACAACCATCATCCTTTTTTGTTATCAAATTGGAATGCACGGCTTGTTACTCAAAAGAAAAACAATAAATAAATTTGGAAGAATTGCAGTTGGGATCCAAAATCTTTAAAATTATTGTAGATTATACCAAAATCTTTCATTTTTGTTGATGCAGTCCCAAGCCTTTCATCTCGATTTCAGCTGGAGGACAAATCCGTCCATTTGACAGTCAACTCAAAAAAATCAATTTGACCACATTTTGATTAATTTTAAAAGAAAAAAAAATTATAATTTATATTTTTCCATTATGTACTGCTGATTATATTTTTTTCCTCAATTTTTTGGGGTTCTTGTTCCTGTCAATTTGGTAATCAAATTAGGAAAGATTCCCAAATGGGTTGTACTGTTGGGGAAAAGCATATCAGGATCAGCGGGAACGCTCGACCGGTAAAACTCGAATCCAATCACTCCACAACCATTGTCACCATGAATAATAATGAGGAAAAATTAACCCATTCGAAATCGGTAATCAAACGTCAGAATTACCATATGACGCTTAATTCTTTGACAACGGGTGGAGGGAATCTTGATGAAAATTTTGGAGTCTTTGTCCAATGATGCGATAAAATAAGCTTGTGGGGTTGGAATATGATAAAGATGTAGCTTTAAAGGCTATTTTGAGAAATGTGCTTTGTTATTTAATTTTTTAATTATTTTATTTGAAAAACTATAAAATTACAATTTTATTCTTTTTAAATTAATCAAACTGTGGTTAAATTGATCTTATTTTTATTGACTAACGGTCAAATGGACGGACACCATATCCTCTAGTTGCAAAAATAAAATATTTATGTATAGTTTACAATAATTTGAAGGTTTACCCCATCTGCAAATCTCCCAATAAATTATTTTAAATATTTTCTTTCCAATTATTCATAACCCTTTCTGAAATTTTTTTATTTCAACATGTGTCAATTTTGATTTATTAAAACAAACAAGATTTAATTTATAATAAAAATTATATTGTGCATTCCTCTACTTGGGTTGTATCGATACGCGTTCAAGAATGTATAGTATCCTTAGAAATAACTTGAATCGAGTCACATGCTAGGGGTGGCAATCGAGCCGAGCGGCTCGTCGGCTGGACCCCGTCAAAACGAGCCACGAGCCGCTTGGGCTAGTAAAAGAGACGAGTCCGAGCACGAGCCGAGCTTAGGCCAGCTAACTAGGCAGCTCGGCTCGTTTTTGACGAGCGACTCGTTGATTTTTTTTTTTTTTTTTTTAAGGTTTAGAAAATGTATAGTTAAAAAAAAAATTAAATTAAAAAAATCGAGCTCCCGAGTCAAAGCTCCACTCGGCTCGTGAGCCACGAGCTCGACTCACAATAAAAAGCCTAGCAGAAGCTCGGCTCGTGGCTCGTGAGTATACCGGCTCGGCCCATTGTCATCCCTAATATTGAACCTTTATGTAGAACAAAAGCTAGATGATAAAAAAAAATGTGAAATGCTATATATTAAGCCCTATTTTGTTACAAATTCATTGAAACTTATTTTTTTTAAAATTCATTTTCAATTACAATAAAATAAGTAAATTCATAACTTTTCAATATTTTATAATCATACTTTCTCTGAAGAAATTATTTAAAAAAAAAAAATTATTTTAAAAAGATCTACGTCAAACAAGTTAATATTCTACAGTATTCTAAAAAGCGTAAAACGTGACCAGACATGGAAGCGAAACTTCAAGTTTACGAGATTAGACGGGACCTAGACATAAAAAAACAATTTTTGTTTTTAATATTATCTTAAATTCTTAATCATTTTGAAAATTATTTAATAATTAAAATAATATTTAGTAGATATCTAAAATTGTAAAATAATATATTTATTTAATAATTTCTATAATTAGTCAATCATACAATTTTCAAATTTTTGAAATGTAAAAGTTAGACTGTTTTTCATAGTTTTTTAATTTTAGACAAATTCTACTTAATAGATTTATAGAAATTTTATACATGTTTCCAAAATTTTCAACAAAATAATGAATCCCAAAATCATAATTTCATAATATTGATAACACTGTAATTTAAATTTTATTTAAGTTTTTATTGAATAAAGTCATTTTTTACTTTTGTACTTATAAAGTCTTTTAAAACTTGAAATTAAAGTCAAATAAAGAATTTTTTAAAAAATTAATAAACTAAACTAAAATAAAATAAGTTTTAAAAAATAAAAAATCAATAAAGAGCGCCTAGGGAAGGCAAAAAAGTGGAAATAAAAAATTCAACCATTTAGAAATTTTTTAAAAAAAGCATTTAAAAGCGAATCGAGAAGACATCGTTTAAGCGAGCTTTTTAAAATACTAAGTCCCTGTTTGAAATCAATTTTTTTTTCTCATTCTTCATTTCAATTACACATTTTATCAATAAAATAATATTACACATAAATTCAAAAATTTTACTTACTTTTTAACCACAAAATCTTCCATCAATCATTATTCCATTTTTTTTTTTTTACCCATAATGAATATTCTAAACTTAACATGACTCATATCGTTTTATTCACATTTTTGTAAAATCTATCTAATTAACAGAATGCTCCGTTTAGACGAACTTTTTAAAATAAGAGCTTATTCGCTTTACTATTTTCAAATCGTTTTTCGTTTTCGATTTTTCAAAACAGTGAAAAAACGTTCTTTTTCTTATTTTCAAAAACGTGTTTACGAAAACAAGTTAAAAATTTACTAAGAAAATTTAAAACGACAAATTTTTCATTTTGAATGTTTTTAAAATGTTAAAAAAAATACATTCTATTCCTAAATATTCTAGACCTAACCAACGTGATTCATATTTTTTTATTCAAGTTTTTGTAAAAGCTATGTAATTAACAGAAATGGAATATTAGAGATATTTTTGAAATGCTAGAAGAGGATATGATCGTGTGCCCACAGAAATTTCTCTCCCCACTCTCTACCCTAACCTTGACATCGAAAACCTAGACCTTCAAAATCTGAAGAAAACCTGGCGGATATACTTACACTATATATACACACACATAATAGAAGCCAAATAATTTGAATTAAATGGCAACACTCACCAGCTGTAGCTTTAGATTGACCCCTCCGAACAGGTTTGGTTTCAGAGTGAAAATCAAAAATATTAACGCCAATATTTGTTTTTGTGGAGCATTACTATCGAAGAGGCGGCGAATGATTTCGAAAGGGAATTGCAGCAGGTTAAGTTTAATTTTAAGGTCATGTTATAATGATAAGAATAATACCAGGAATGAAAATAATGCTACCGATAGTGAAGGAGAAAATAGAGACAATTCAAATTTGGCGACGATTAGCTCAGCTGATGAGAAACCCGATGATAATTCTGATAATTCGCCAACTTCTATATCGAACCGGGTGAGATTTTCATTTTTTTTTCCATTCCTTTTTTTTTTTTTTAAATTTTCTTATTTCCCTTTTGATTATGCTGATTTGGGAAGGATTAGAAATATAATTTTTGCTAATTGCTACAAGGTACAAACTGTAAGGGGTATTGTACAAACATACGATTGTCGTGCTTTGTTGGTTTTCTGAAAGAGTGGGAAACTGAGTGCGAAAAAATACACGATTATGATGGGAGGGAGGTATTTGAGCACACGGTGTAGTCTAAAAATGGCCAGTGTTTATGGTGCTTGAAAGGAGCCAAGACCACAAATATTAGAATCAAGATATAAGAAACTTAAAATTGACACTAAATAAATCTGCTAAACAAAATGAACACAACAGATTTTTCGGTCGAAGCTTCAGAGGTTCGGTATAAACCTAATCCCCTGTTGAACATCCACAAAAGGATAACGCTCGGTTGCACTATACAGCCTTAAAATTGGCAACGAAGGTTACAGAAGTCCAGTACAAACCAAAGAATACAGATTAGAGACTTATCTCTTTAAGGATTCAACGGATCTTGGTTGAATCACACAAGAATCACCAAAACTCTACACAACAGGCAGAA
>CAIGRB010108643.1:35240-62328 GCA_903798255.1 Fraxinus quadrangulata
CTAATATTAAACGTAAATATTACAAGAGTTAAGAGAGATCTCACTTAGCGAGTATTTTACAACTCTGTGTCCAACAGTACTACTTGAAAGCAGTTCCAAAAATTCAGATTTGCAATAGATCGTCAACTTTCTTCGAAGATCCAGGTATCTTGTTTTTGATCCAGGCTCTGATACCACTGAAAGGAGCCAAGACCCACAGATATTAGAATCAAGATATAAGAAACTTAAAATTGACAGTAAATAAATCTGCTAAACAAAATGAACACAACAGATTTTTCGGCCGAAGCCCCAAAGGTTCGGTATAAACCTAATCCCCTGTTGAGCATCCATAAAAGGATAACGCTCGGTTGCACTATACAGCCTTAAAACTGGCAACGAAACTGAAAGAGATCAACAATCGACAGGATTTCGAAAACCCTATAATAGAACTTTCTCGAACCATTCGTCACAGAGGAGGAGAGAATGAAATTATTCAACCCAGATGAACAGTCGTGGTATATTAATATCACAGCCCACGTTTCCATCCAACGGCCAGCAATAGAGCACGTGTCAGCAGATCCAACAATTAACATAATGAGTAAAGGCGTGTTTTCAGAAATACAACTCTTCCCACTATTAAGGTAGCACAATGATCAGGGGTTCGATTCTCCAACAGTGCTTCATTAGTTGAGTCTTGATCCAGGAGGTGTTAACTTTGAAAACTAGAAATTGAAGAAAGAGGATTTAAATGTGGAACGCTCTAGATGAGTTTCCCCTTTATTTGTTATTGATGCCATAGTCACTGGGTTTTACTGGAACAATTGACGTGAATGATAGTATAATGAATAACGATCACTTGCATTTACTTTGACTTTGCTTGATTAATATACTATACCTTCTGTTTGATCATCTTATTAGAGCATCTTCAATGCATTATATGGGTTGCTATCTAGGTGGCATATAAGTTGAAAGACTTTCGGTCTACGTGACATTAATATCTAATGAATAGATACTTGTGTTGAAAATTAGTCTCCAATGGGATCCACCTACAACGCAATAATACTATCTTTTATTTTCTTAAAATAAAAACAAAATCACATCTAAATCTGCAAAGGAAATGAAAATTCTACCTAGTCAGAATGTCTAACAAAATTTCTAAACTTAGATGGAGTTCTAGATTTATTTAGTTATTTCAATTTCCTTTGCCATGCCAATTTGCTCATTTTGCTTACATGAAATTTTTTTTAGCAATCCATGGTTGCATTAGTGATGCTTTAATAATTTCCAAGTAGATTTTTTCACTTTTAAATTGATGGAAATCACTGGATTTATTGAATGAATTGACATGAATGATAGTTAAATTGATAAATGATTACTTGCATTTACTTCGCCTGAAATTTGAAGATAAAATGGCTTTGATCAATTAATATTTTTGTTTTCTCATATGCCGATTATATCTTCTATTGAATCATCTTACAATTCCCATATGGACTCTTTTAAATTGATGGAACTTCTAGGGCTAACAGTCACTGAATTTTATTGGACTGAATTGACATGAATGATAGTTATATTGAAAAGCAATTACTTGCATGTACTTTGTCAGAAATTGGAAGATAAAATGATGGCTCTGATCGATTAATGTTTTTTTTTTTTTTTGTTTTCTCAGGCGCCGAATATATCTTCTATTGGATCATCTTATAATAATTTCCAAGTAGACTCTTTTAAATTGATAGAACTTCTAGGGCCTGAAAAGGTTGATCCTGCTGATGTAAAGGCTATTAAGGAAAAGCTTTTTGGCTATTCTACCTTTTGGGTAACCAAAGAGGAGCCGTTTGGGGATCTAGGAGAGGGCATTCTTTTCCTTGGCAATCTTAGGGGAAAGAGGGAGGATGTTTTTGCCAAACTTCAAACTCAGCTAGCGGAAATAATGGGAGATAAGTACAACCTGTTCATGGTGGAGGAACCTAATGCTGAAGGACCAGATCCACGTGGTGGTCCTCGTGTCAGCTTTGGTATGCTACGTAAAGAGGTCTCAGAACCAGGTCCAACAACTCTTTGGCAGTATGTGATTGCTCTTCTGTTGTTTCTTCTTACCATTGGTTCCTCAGTGGAGCTTGGAATAGCATCTCAGGTATTCTTATTAACCCCTAGATATTTATCTGTTGATGCCATGTGTAAACTTGGTTTATATAATTACCGGTCATCAAAGATATTTCTATTGCAAACTACCTGAGTAAGTTTATAATTTTTCACTAAGCAGATAAATAGACTTCCTCCGGAGGTGGTTAAATACTTCACAGATCCAAATGCCATTGAACCACCAGATATGCAGCTTCTAGTACCATTTGTGGACTCTGCTTTGCCCCTTGCCTATGGTGTCTTGGGGGTTCAGCTGTTTCACGTGAGTGGATATTCTTTTTTGCTAGCTAATTGAACATCTTTTAAGACAAAACCATGTCAGATAACAGATATTATTCTCCAAGACTCGCTTTCTTTGTAGTTATCTTCTTTTTAACTGTATAAAATGTGCAATCAGATATAACCTCTTGTTTTGCATGTAAAGACTTTCAATTTAAGAAGGCTTGTACATCTATTTATTAACTGCTTGCTTTGAGTAAATGAGAGAATGTTTTTGTGCTTTCCAATATTTTGTCGTTTGATATAATTTCTATATGAAGGAGTTAATTTACTGCAGGAAGTTGGACATTATCTGGCTGCATTTCCAAGGAAGGTGAAATTAAGCATTCCTTACTTTATTCCGAACATTACCCTTGGAAGCTTTGGAGCAATTACTCAGGTGAAACAAAGTTACGCATGGAGTTTCTTCTTTTATTTTCCCCAAATAGTTATTTGTTTCCATTAGAATCCCTGCTTTATCTGGCTTATAGAAGTAATGATCTCATATAAGCTGGTAATCCTTGAAATCTTCATAACTAGTTATCATTTTATTTTGTCTAGTCTGATTATCTATCTGCCAAATATTCTGGATCAGCTCAAATGGAATGATAGCCTTCAGGTTGCAACATACAGATGCATGAAGGAGTGAAATTTCACATCCCTAAGATCGTTTTAGAGCTTTAAGAGTCTCAGAATTCTCTTTCTATCATTCTATAGATATATTGATATCTAGAGACATGATGGTCTTCATTTTATTTATTTTTTTTGTTTAGTTGCTATACGCGGACACGAATTTGCACCCTATGCTATTTTTGTTTAGTACTAGGAGGTGATTGAAATTTTAACATTAATAAAATAGATAAAACCTTTTTGACATAGGTTTCACCTGATACATATTGCAAACTTGCAACTGAATTCAAGACAGTTATCTACTTGCCTGGAAAAAACTCATCATACACCATCTGTATGTTTGTCAAACAATAACACAGCATCAACACAGGTTGGATTAAACAATTTTTGCAATCCTTAGCTTAAAATAGGTTTGATTTCCCTGGTTTAGAAATCAGCAATCTCAGTACCAGTTCAAAGTCCTCTTACATTTATCTTCTTTGCAAGGAAAGTTGCCTTTTTAGCTGCTTTTTACTAAATATGACCTTGCATTACACTTAGGCACTCTGTCTAGTGAAACATTCTGCTATTCTTATAGGTGAATGATGCTCCTGTAAAATTGTATCCCGTGAATTCTGAGTGTGTTCTTTAGTCCATGTTCAGATGTGAGGATAAACATATTCATATGATCTCTATGCTGAACTTCATATGAAGAGCTGAAAAGTTCTGTTCCCGAAGCACCATAACTAATGTTAATTTTATTCCAGTGGTCTTGTCATGGTTTCCCTCTGTATTTATTTCTAGAACATTATAAATCCTTAAATATAATTTTTTATATCCAGGTACAACTGCTCATCCATTCGTGTTCTTTTTCTTTTTGCCTAATTAAGTTTTCTAGCGCATTTTGCACTGCAATTTATATAGCATCCGTGTTTTTGACTATTCATCAATCATTGACACTGTTCTCTACATTTTTTCCTCCTTTGCCTCCCTTTGTAGTTCAAGTCCATTCTGCCTGATCGAAAAACAAAAGTAGATATTTCTTTGTCCGGACCATTAGCAGGCGCTGCATTGTCTTTATCTATGTTCACCATTGGCCTGCTACTTTCATCAAATCCAGCTGTGGCAGGAGATTTAGTGCAGGTTCCTAGTTTGCTTTTTCAAGGCTCTTTGCTTCTTGGACTTGTTAGTCGGGCTGCTCTTGGTTATACGTAAGTGTTCTCTAGTTGCCTTTGTAATTTATCTCTGCTAAGACGTTTCCATAAAACCAAAATCTGTTCAGGATTTATAACTTTATTTATCATTTTGGTGATATGCTGTAGATATCCTAGTCATCCCCTCTGTATTCCTTCGAATTTGGAAGTCACATTCCATTTTAGAACGAAAAGATTTGTTATTTAAGTTTGTTGTCTACATGTACATAGTACATATGAATATGATTGTCCTGTCTAGCTTTTAAACCGACGTGATTATTCATTGAAATCATCTCATACTTTATTTCTTTTCAATCCTTTAATGGAAGTCATTTGATTCTTTGTTATGTACATTCACAGGGCAATGCACGCAGCAACAGTTTCAATCCATCCCCTTGTTATTGCTGGCTGGTGAAGTATCATTGTGGGACTAGCATTGTTATGTCTTTTCAATGTCAATATGCTTACTGATAAGCTCTTTGCTTGCAGGTGTGGGTTAACGACGACAGCTTTTAATATGCTACCTATTGGATGCCTTGATGGTGGAAGAGCTATGCAGGTAGTATTACTGTTATGTCTTCTCAAGGTGCATGATGTAGATTGGACCTCTCACCCTCGTTAAACTTAAAGATGTGGGGGCAACCTCAAATTTGTAAACACTAAACCGAAAATAAATCATAGGCAAATCTGAATATGAAACTAGTTCAACTACAACTGGTAGTCTGGTAGAAATATCTGTTCAATGCTCTGCAATGTGGAAATAGAAATCCTTTTCCATATTTATTTACCAAAAAGGTGTTGAGCTGCTAATATTCTTTTTTCCTATATAAATGTGAGTGGACCAGAACAAACCACTTAGAATTGAGAAAAAGAAAGGATGATTTAGCCCTCAAACAGGTTTGCCCAAAAGATTGTAAAATCCTACAATCGTAGATGTGATTCTGTACTCATTTGGCCTAAAGTTGGGTCCTTACGAAATCTTAACATCTTGATATCCTCCTTATGGCCCTACTTTCATCCCGCTCACCATTGAATCTATAGTTCCATTGTTGATCAAATTGGATCATATGATTGTCCTGTATTACAATCCAGTTGCAATTTTCACATTTATGGTCTACATCGTTTTTTCATTCTTTAGCTTGGAATTGCTACACTATTTCGAACTTCTTGAAAACAGCTGTTTGTAAATGAGAACTGCTTCAGCCAAAGTGAAACTTCGATAAATTATTGAAAGCTTTAAATATTGCCATTAAGCGCTGAGTAGCTTTCTGCACACCGTTTAACATATTGATCAAATAGCTCTTCAATTATGTTTTAGTTTCATTTTCTAGCTTTGCATGTGCTGGAGTATTTATGTGCATTTTTAATTTTATAGGAACCAATTCTGTACATTCAAACCATGATGAGGTTAAGAACTATTATTTCTCATATTCTTCAACAGGGAGCATTTGGAAAAAGTGCCTTGATTGCTTCTGGTTTGGCCACTTACACATTGCTGGGATTAGGAGTGGTATGATTTCTCTTCAATTGGTCCATCTTTTTTGAAGTTCATTTTTCATTTTAGCATATCTTGAATATTAAATATATGGTTTTATGGTTGTGGTAGATAAGAACAGAATATATTGAAAGATATCTCTTCTACTACTAAAGCTTCCATTACTACCCTTTCTTTCTCCGTTTTTCATTTCTGGTGGGTGCCTTTTTCTTTCATTCTATCTTTTCATTTTACGGAGGATAGGTTTTCTTTATTTTTTAGGTGGTTGGGGTGGATGGGTTCCAAACGTCAATACTATCGTTGCTGGGCACTTTGCCAAATGCTTTGTTTTGAACTTCCCTGTTAAGGATTTACCTTCCTTCTACTTACTTGTTCACAGAAATGATTATATTGCTAAAGGTTTCCTGTTTGTTACTGTCAGCTCGGTGGGCCCTTATCGCTTCCTTGGGGATTATATGTGCTTATATGTCAGGTATGCAAACCTTTAGAAGCACAACACGAAATGAAGAAAATAAAAATGGCACTGGAGTTATGATTTTGATTTTGGGCAGAAGTGTTATCTTATAACTATTATGCGTACCATATACAGAGGACTCCCGAGAAACCATGTTTGAACGACGTAACAGAAGTTGGCACTTGGAGAAAGACGATTTTTACAACAGCAATTATCCTCGTAGTATTGACACTCCTTCCAGTTTGGGATGAACTCGCCGAAGAGTTGGGTATGGGTCTTGTAACCACGTTTTGATTGCACTACTTGAGCCTGAAAGCCAATTTTGATGTTGAATAAGATGAAGTAGCTATTTTTGCCGCCTTCAAGTGGATCGTTTCATCACTATCTGATTAGAAATTCATTTGACTTTTTGTCTGTATCATTTGTACGTGTATATAATAAGTTGCTAGTTCATAAGCAAGTCAACTGTTGTACTATTTTACGCACCTTTGATGAATGGCATACTGTTCAATCCGTGTATGTTGTGTACATGATCTTAGTAAACATGAATGAATAACCTTATTTTAAGTATAACTTTAGATGATCTGGTTTAGATAAGAAATCAGTTTTGTTGCCCACTCACAACCATTTCATTCTCTATACGAATTAAGTGAACAAATTATTAATCCTTGTTTAATGAAGATTAACGTTTACTTATTTCAATGTGTTGTGCTAAACTTTAAAGTAAAAAGTTACAAATGGTTTGAATTGCTTAAAAGTAAATTTAAGTCCATAAAGTAACTAAGATTGTGTACTCTAACAGAATAATGTTATTCATGTAGATTGCTTTGCGTCAATTAAATGACATCAAATGATTGGACTTATTAACTATAAAGATTGGTCCTACTTAAGATATTCAATCACTTAATTGACATCTAAATTATCGTAGGTAAGCATGAATAGCATTATTTTGCTTAGGGACCGTATGACAAAACTTCAACATTTGCTTTTATTTCTTCTAAAAGAGCACCTTAGGCAAACTTTCATTAGAAACTCTTCTAATCACATAAAATACTTTCAACAAATTATTTAAACATGTTCAAAACCAGCTTCTTTATATCATAAACAACTTTTAGCTTTTCAAAAGCATTGTCAAAGAGCCATTAATCAGTTCATCTAAACCTAGTGTCAGTTGTTATTTGTGCACATGTAAGTCCTGGTTAGTGTTAAAAATTTCGACACTATCCAACTTCAAGAAAACAATAAACATGCCAGTGTAAAACGATGAACAATTTTGATTACATTTGGGAATACCCAAAATATTTATGTTTAAACAGGTTATTTTCAAGCAATTACGGTATCTATGCTACTATTCACTTCTTGAATAAAACCGGAGTGTATGATTTGCTAAATGATGAATTGAAGAGCATAGTGTAGGACCTGCCGTGCAGCAAGCAAGAAATGAAACTCCATGTAAACCTGCTATTGTGTATAGTATACAACTTCACTCACACTCCATTTAGGTTTTAAAAGACCTCATAGGTTGCCCTGAAGTTCAAAGGGACACATCTTGATAGAAACAGAAAATAACATTCTCTCGACAGTATGGTTTTAAAAGAATCTAAGAGAAGACTTACTCCTGAGACATTGACGAACAATTTGATTTTGATGTCTTGAGGCATGCTCATGTTAACTTATTCCTGAAATAGGATGAATATGAACATCACTTCTCTTTTCTTGTTGAATGACAACCAGCACTACAATGAAACAAGCAAATGAACAAGCAAAACCTTACGTTCATTAACAAAATAATCTTAAGATTCTTAAGATTTACAAGAGTCTCTCATTTCAACAATGTAAAATTTTAATTACTTTTCTCTCTTGACTTTTGTGTTAGTACGAACTGACAAGGACACCGTCAATGAACAGAATAAGAAGATAACTAGTGTTTTTTCATACTTACGGGATAATCAGCAAAGCCAACTAGTAAGCCACTAATGAGCAGAAAGTGAGTTATGAAATACTTTCTCAGCTTCTACTCGTATGCATGCTAGATTCGTTCTTATCTCGCTACAGAGTCTGCCTTCGATTAGGCTTACTGGCAACCACAATTTGGGTTCCACATCAACAAAATACAAAAGCGTTGTTTGGAAATCCTGGCCAACGATAGAACCACTTCGTTCACTTTCTGTATTGCATTCCACTCCCTGAAGAACGATAAAAAATTTAGACTGATACAAATCATAAGATTTACTTGGAGCTACCAAAGTATAATGCTGAACTTGAGAGTACTTACCTATCAACAATTATTTAATTTTTTTGCACATGCTCATTTTTCTTTGAACTGAACTTGGGATTAAACATAAATAATAAATTGTGTGAGCTTCTTCCCATAATTAGGGACTTGAACCGAAGACCTCTTAGTCTTGTGACCTAGAAAAAAATTCAGATTCCAATTGATGTACAACTCCCAAAACAAACTCTATTTAACAAGCATTTTGTACTTTAAGTTATTCAAAGTGAAAAGATTTAGCATACAGATTAAAAAGAATAGAAGAAAAATGTTCATCTATTCGGTATCAAATGATCCACTAACAGCATCATATGTCATAACCCAATTTCCCTCCTGTCCAAAATCCTAGGACCAGCAAATTCTTTTCATGCATGTTCTTCCTCTTACTTTTCAGCTGGTAGCCTACTTTCTACATAATGGTACATGTGTGAAAGCACTCTTTGACAACTGATCATGATGCATTAGCAGCACTTCGTCGCATTATAACTTGTGGTTAAATAGTCTCGATGGAAGAAAATTTCTGTTCGAAATTCAGTTATCCTTGAAAATAAAATTTTGATCTATTGGGGATGAAGTCTTGAATCCCCAGTCCACGCACTTATAAGCCCAAAGCCCAGAGCGGGAAACTGATCCCTTTAAAGATTAAGGTAGCTCTGCCAAACTCACAAGAAGTTGGAAGCTGACAATTTTCAAGAGAGAAAGGAAGTCCTACCATCTGAAGATTAAAATATAATTTTAAGGGTCCAATACAATCTTCAAATATTTCAGCATCCCCCAAATTTATTGTCCTCACCCAGTGCTTTTGCACAGTTGCATTTACATATTATAAGACAATAACTGCAATCACAGAGTCCGCATAAGAGAAATGCAAATCTAGAAGTCACATGTAAAAGTTGAAACAAGGGAGAAATATACCTGTTCAACAGACCATTTTCCTTCAAACAGTTGAAAGTCGCCCTCAATCATCTTGAACTCAATATCGCGCTTCTGGCCATTGGGAAGAGTCTGAAGGTCTTTCTCATAACAATCAATAACACCTTTGGCATTGAATTTGAGTCCAAATGCCAAATTCTGCTGCCCAATCTGTTCGGCGCACGGTAAGGATAGAAGTAAGGTTAATAATACAGGGAGCGGACAAGATTGCTGAGAGAATACAAATTAAGCAGGCTATTCTTGTGTATTTGGAAAAAAAATATCTATAATTATAATAAAGCATATTTTTGGACTTTCATTTCCAAGGAAATCATTTAGTGCATAAACAACATATAGATACATAAGCAATAACAACTGATGCCAAATACTGATGTAATGACCTGAGCAATGACAAGATCTTTTTTAAGAAGAAGCCATCACCAATTAAATTGAGGGTAATGGAGTATTTGTGTGAGACATTTGCAAAAAGAAAATTTAATTACAAATTCGTAGAATCAAATCAATAGAATGCCCCTAGTTTGTTTAAGAATAAATAACACTGTGAAGAGATATAAATAAGTGCAAGACCTGAAAGAGACGGGCAAAATTATCACTCTTCTCAAGCAAGCGGCTGACTGCAAGGCCAGGAATAAAGTCAGCCAACCTTTCGTAATCTGTCAAGATGTCCCAGACAGTTTGCAGGCTGGCCTCCACGTTTACCTTTGATTGTATTCTACGGCTATTCTTGCCTGTCTTTTCTATCTCTATCTCAATGCTGTCATCCCAACTTTCAGGCTCAACAGAGACTTCATAAGTATCCTGGTCATCTTCGTTGTCTTTATTGTCAGTATCTGGACTGTTTCCCGAATTACGGCCAACATAGGACCTCAAATTGAGGAGGTTGGAACTTGAAGATTTTAAAATAGGATTTCTTATTAATCTTGGGCATGATAAAGAATAGGACCGAACACCGTTGACCCCAAAGCCAGTGCCTTCTAATAAGAAGGCTGGTAGAGGAAGAGAGGAGGCATACCCCTCCAACATGACTGGAAAGCCTAACATTTGAATTTTCTTTTCATTCCACTAAGGCTACTAGTATAATGATTGCTTCTCCCAAACCAATCGATACTTGGAATCAGTATGGTATTTCGCCACACCTGACTCCAGAATAACAAATGTCATTCACCTTTAACAGTTAGCTTGTAATTATAACCAGAAAACAATAACATTCGCAGTCTGAAACCTTTCATAAAACACTGTTTGATGAATGATTGTGTGTGAAATAAAAAGAAAAAAGAAAAAGAATTGCTGTTACCTGTTAGTTCCTTTAACCTTGAAATTTTAAGTTACACCATATCTATTCATATTTAGATCCCATCAAAGTTAATCATTTCGAAAGCGGTTTTGAGTATTTATGATGGGGATGTTTAAACCTAACCTTTAATCAACAAAAGAAAAAAAACCTACGTAGAGTTTGACCTCAACCTGCTCAACTGTGCCTTGTTATGCATTGGTTTCGTCTCCAAGTTTAACAATTTACACATCTTTGTTCAAACATCATAGCATGCATTATCAAACCGTTTATGCCTGACTCGTGACAGTCCTTTTTACCTTTACGACTCATGATTGTGTTAAAATAAAGCTAGTCTAAGACTGGCTCATTAATAAAGTAAGCCAGGCTTGCACTTGACTCGAAGATTAAAATAAACCATGATTTTTCGTAAGATTGAAATCAAGTTGAGTCATTAAACCAAGTTCGACCATAATACAATTTTACTGAGTGACAAACAAATGAGGGATACTTCTCCAACAATATCCACCTTTGTTGTAGATCATTGCCAACACACAAACTTGCAGCACACCTTCTAAATTGTTAAGCATTTTCAGTTTCTCTAATATTATATTTACTGATGATAAAATAGCCACATAATCTACACTTATCCATTATAATTTTCTAGCAGAATCTTGAACAATTACTAATTAAACATATAACAAAATAGTAGGAATTTCAGAATGATCGAATCTCATTCAATTTCGATTCCTGTTTAACAAATTTAATTACAGTATAGAACAAAAGGAAAGTAATTCGAGGTAGAACCAAGGCAATTAAAGGGAGACCATCTGGTAATTACCTGTAGAGTGTAGATCGCCGGGGAGAGTTGGAGGTGAATAATACCGGTGAAGAAATTTAAGCCTCAGAATGCGCAATGAACAAAAACGCCCGTACATTATTTGGCTTATTTTAAAATGGGAAAATTTCATAGTTAGTCCCCAATCTTTGTCGAAAGTTGATCTTGTGAAAGTTTATTAGAATGGAATGGGAAAGATTTTTTTCTCTCTCTCTTTTTTTTTTTCAAAAGTCTCGATCTTGTCGAAATATCCACATGGAAAGAAGATTTTATTAGAATGGAAAATAGAGTTTACAATTGGAAAATCAATTTCTCTAATATATAAGGATGTGTCATAACTATGGACAAGATATTATTAGAAGAAAGTATAGGGAGAATGAATATTGAATAATCTTATTCAAATGAAATGATTTATACAATTTGATATAAATAGACAACTATCTTAACAAACCAATTTCAATGACTAATACAAAATTGACACGTGGATTAACCACCATAACTACCCTAACAATCAACTAACTTCCAGCTATGTAATGTAACTGACTTCCAACAACCTCTAAATGCTTCGAGCTTCCATAACTTCTGTCATGCCCACTCAAGATGGACTATAAGGATTGATAATGGCCATCTTGAACATCAATGAAAACAACATATTGGAAGATAAAGCCTTAGTGAACATATCAGCTAATTGATGATGAGTGCGGACAAGAAGGAGCTAACAAAGCCATCAGTGATCTTGTCCCGGATGAAATCGCAATCGATCTCAATGTGTTTGGTTCTTTCATGGAATATAGGATTGGTATCAATGTGGATGGCTACCTGATTGTCACAGAATATCAAAGTAGGAGTGTGGGATGAGACTTGAAGTTCAAGAAGCGATTATTGAATCCAGATAAGCTCACTGGTAGTTGAAGCCAATGCTCTATATTTGGCTTTAGCTAAAGTTTTAGACAAGGTGTTTTGTTTCTTAGTTTTCCAAGATATCAAAAAGTCACCAAGGAAGACACAAAATCTAGTAACTGATTTCCTATTATCAAGGCTAGAACCCAATCTACATTAGTAAAGGCACGTATCTGGAAAGAAGATTGAGCTGAAAATAGAAGACATTGCCCTCGAGTTGCCATAAGATATTGTAACATATGGTGAACAACATTGAGATGGGGTTGAATAAGTTGAGACAAAAATTGGCTTAACTTGTGTACAACAGTGTAATTTTTGGCCTAGAAATGGTTAGGTAGAGTAAAAGGCCATCCAATCTCCTGTACATAGAGGCATCAGCAAGAAGATCACCTTCAAAGGAGCATAAACGAACCTTTGGATCCATAGGTAAGATGGCTAGTGTAGAGGAATAAATCTTCAATTGTGGATTCTGGGCTAAGAAAAATAACTAAACAAACACTACATACACCAAGGCTCGACCCAATACTTTCCTCCACTTTAGTTGCTCCAATATTTACATCTGCAAAGGATGATGGTGGTGGTGATTTGCAAGCCATAAAGGCAAGGGAAAACAAAGAGATAACAATGGTAATCGCTCAACCAAGAAACAGCTCCCTCACTATGTTTTTCTCTCTTCAAAGCACACACACTACCATCACATGTAAGAAAATGGCCGCATGGATGGATGGATATATAAATGGATTAGGTCACAAATAATTGGGCCAAATAACTTAAATTGAAGGGGCCAACTTAATAACAAGGTAAATGGGCTAAGTTAATGGACTAACAATAATCCAAAATCACACACTAATCAAATCCTACTTGGGCCTTCCAAAAGTGCCGATTGTATTCAAGTCGAGCCAAGTTTATGGTGTCGATAAATTATTTGTCAACTATTTTAAATTATCCTCCGAATTTATTGGGTATCAAAATCCAACAAATCTCCATCTTGATTCCCAATAAATCTGCAAGTAAACAAAACACAGAGTTTATGCTTGCATAATAAAGGTAACCAATAAAATTAGTATCATAGATCTTATCTCGTGTTTCGAACCTGAAACACATACCGTACATATTCCATATACTTACCGGGGTTAAGATTAAGAACACCCAAGTAGAAGTAGATAATCACAGCAATCAATCAAGAGCAAAGAAACATGCGATATTCATATCAAATAGGATAACACAGATTTTTTCAAAAAAATACGTTCACACAGAGCAATAGATTAACACCAAGTTAATCAAGTACAAGGTAAACACAGATGCAACAAATGCATATATGACCCCATGAAATGATCTCACCGCACTTATCATATCACATTCCGTGTCATTCACATCTCGAGAACATATATCTCACCTCATCGTCACCATGCTCACTAGACTAATCATTCAACCCATGTCTAACTCGTAAGTCAGAATAGATTCTAAGTTATTGGGATAATCCTCTATCACCACATCACTTCTCCCAACCTAAGTGGATAATGGGTTTCCACCTAACAGAAGTGATAGGAGTGCCTCTCTCACACTCCACCTGATCAGGGTCTCTTCACAGATAAAGGATTTCAATATTTAATTACCTCTCCACTCGGAATCCAAATGTCACACTCCATATCCTCGCTAGGCATCTATACTCTATCTTATCAAAAAACATACAACACACTGCTAATGTATCCCAAACTACTATGCATGCAAACAATTACACAAAGTAATAAGGTCACTCCAATTCACGTCAATGCACATATCAAGCACATTGAAATGCAACATATAATCATGTAACAGAATTGAGCAATCACACACATACAGAAAGAATTACACACGGATGCACATGTAGTAACTAGGTTTACTGTCAATAAACCTCACTAGGGTCATCACCGACCCTATAGCCAAATTCGCCTCACCTCTCATCTTACCCTTCTGCTTATCCTTCTTCTTGGGACAATCCCTAATGAAGTGTCCAGACTTACCACTGCTGTAACACCGTCTACCACTAAACTTGTCCCATCCCTTGCCCTTCTTCTTACCGCCATCCCTTGAGTCACTATTCAAATCACTACTGTTTTGAGCTCTACCCAAATTCATTTGCTTAAATTTCATTCTACTCCTTATTATAAGTAACTCACCACTCTTCATATCTTCTTTTTCAGCCTTAATCTTCATCTCCTTACTCTTAAGAGAATCTACGACAATCTCAGGTGTTATGGTGTCCCTATCATACTTAATTACATTCTTAACATCTCTATATGAATCATGTATGAAATTAAGCAAAATAATAGCTTTATACGTTTCAGACACATTTTCATCACAATTAAAAATATCTTGAACAAGTTTGTTAAAAATATGCAGATTATTATCAAGATCCTTTGAATGATCCATTTTAAAACTAAAAATCATTCAAACATGTACAACTTATTAGGAGTGGACTTAAACAAATATAATTATATAAGTCCTCCAACTTCTGCCAAAATTCTTTTGTAGAATCAAATTTTTCAAATTTTTCGAAGACAATGTCAGATAGGTGTAGAATAATTGAAGTGTAAGCAAATTCATCATATTCATCTTTTTGTGCTTCTGTCAAATTTGTAAGAAATTTGTCATCTATGACTTTTGAAACTTTTTTGTTGAACCAAAATCCCCTTCATATTTTGTTGCCAAATTGAAAAATCTCATTTTCCATTGAAAATTTCAACTTCGTAATGTGAAGACATTTTTAGAAAACAGAAAAACAAAAAAGTACAAATATGCCACACAAAGTAATCCTAAGGCCGCAGTATACACCGTTCTAAATTCCTAGAGTTTCGTAAGATTCACGATCTTAGATCAAGAAAATATTTGAATAGGTCAAGTTCATGTGTTCTAATAGGATAATCAATGCAACACAAAGATATGTTCACAAAATTTCAAATTTCCATGCATTGCAGTCTCACACAATGACTAGATGACAATTAGAGCACAAAATCAATAACCAACTTGCAATCAAAATTCAACACTTTAAATAGAGCAAATAATTCCTAAATTTTCAGTACAAGCAATGATTACCCCTTTACGGTAACCCTAATCCTAATGTCACCCCACACGATAACGAGCTAATGCTGAAATTTAAACGGGATTAGCCAATTTACCAGAGGACCTATCTGGTCCGTAAATTATAAGAGATGCGAATTTATCCCTTTAGGGCCACCACTATTCGCCCTAAAGTCTCTAGCAACTGCAGCAACCAAATGAACAAATATTGAATCACAAACGCATAGGGGAAAAATCATTGAGATTTCACTGTATAACCTGAAACACAAAACTAACAACACAAAATCGTTAGAAATATCAAAATGAAGATTTTGTCTGAAAAAACTATCGTCGATAAACGCCCTCACGCGAAGCTGTCGGAAGTCCCACGCGTCGTCATCGTCGGCGGCCACCATCCCCATGCGCAGGATAGGTAGGAATGCCTTGACTTGAACGAGTTGTCAGTGGTCTCAGTTCGTCCAAATTCCTTCTGGTTTGGCCGGAAAACTGATTTATAGGTCCAATTTTTTGAAATTTTTGGACTGCTTCATTTCTGGTCGATTTTTGACCTAAAATCTACCACCAACATGGCTCTGATACCAATTGTAGCGGAATAAATCTTCAATTATGAATTTCGAGCTCAAAAAGTAACCAAACGAACACTACACACACCAAGGCTCGACCCAATACTTTCCCCCAATTTGGTTGCTCCAATATTTACATCTACAAAAGATGATGGTGGTGGTGATTTGCAAGCCACAAAAGCAAGGGAAAACAAAGAGATAGCAATGGTAATTGCTCAACCAAAAAACGGCTCCCTCACTATGTTTTTCTCTCTTCAAAACACCCACACTACCATCACATGTAAGAAAACGGCCACAGGGATGGAAAGATATATAAATGGATTAGGTCACAAATAATTGGGCCAAAGAACTTCAATTGAACGGGCCAACTAAATAACAAGGTAAATGGGCTAAGTTAATGGACTAACAATAATACAAAACCACACACTAATCAAACCACCAATCCATCTCCTACTCGGGCCTTCAAAAAGCGTCGACCGTATTAGAGTCAAGCCAAGTTTATGGTGTCAATAAATTATTTGTCAAATGTTTTAAATCATCACCCGAATTTATTGGAAAAAGAAAATCCCTTTATGTTAGCAAGCAATTTTCAGTCTAAGAAAATACTTTAGCTGGCCAAGGTCCTTGAGTTTAAACTAGCTATGGAGAAAAGTCTTTAAGGAATTGATAGCTGTGCAATCAGAACTAGTAATAATAATTTCATCAACGTAAACCACAAAAGAATTTTTAGACCCTTTAGTGAATATATAATAATCTGATTTCGATTGGTGATAACCATGAGAGATAAGAGCGACAGAAAATTTTGAAAACCATTATCTTGAAGCTATTTTGAGCCCATAAAGGGACTTATGTAATCTGCAAACCAACTTGTCTAATCCCTGTGCAACACTGATGGAATGTTTGTTGTACCTTCAAGGTAAATCCATAAAGATTTCTTCAAACAAATCTCTATTTAGAAACACATTATTCACATCAAGTTGAGTGACGTGCCAATGGTTAATAGCTGCAATGTCCAAGAGAATTTTGAATGTAACAAGCTTTGCCACTAGAGAAAAAGGCTCAATGAAATCCAAACCGTTTTGTTGAGTGTATCCCTTTGTCACTAAACGAGCATTGTATCTATCAATGCTTTCATCATATTTATACTTGATTTTATAAACCCATTTACAACCTATAGTATGTTTCCCTTCAGGTAAACTGGTCACTGACCAAGTATTATTCTCTTCCATAGCCTTTATTTCTATAGCCATTGCCTCTCTCCAATGACTATGTTTGACTACAACATGATAGAATTTAGGTTCAAAAATTCGAAGACGAATTCAAAAGGTAATTGCAATGTCCAAGTGAGAAAGCTTTATAGGACAAATATTTGTGCAAGGGATAGAGAGTGGTGTTATCAGATAAAAAAGGAGACTTGGTTAGTAGATTACAGTGAAAATCTCTAAGGTATGAAGGATGTTTGATGATTCTTGTGGTTCTTCTAGGGATAAATGGTAAGGTTGGATTGGAATCAGATTGTAAGGAAGAATTGAAAGGCTGATCATCATTATTGTTGAGCTGATTATCAGTATTACTGGCAGGAATATGATGCACATCATGAGATTCAATATCTTGGACTAGTATGTGCAAACCAATGTCAGGAAAGGGGTTAACTCTATCATTGGAGTGAGGAATGGAATGGAAAGGAAAAAAAATGTTCATGAAATATGACATTTCTAGAAATGAAAAACGTTTTCGATTAAATATCATACAACTTACAACCTTTGACACCATGAGACCATGAGGGTATCCAATAAAAAGGCAAGGCTTTGCTCTTGGATGGAATTTTGAGAGATGAGAAGTTAGAGTAGAAGAAAGTCATAGATGGCCAAAGACTCTAAGACATTTGTAATCCACAACTGAATTATAGATAAGTGAAAAATGGGTGTTGTTGTGAAGGATAGGTGAAGATGTTCTGTTGATGAAAAATGTAGCTATAAGCACACATTTTCCCTAGAATTTGATAGGAACATGGGATTGGAAGAATAAAGCTCTAGCCACATTAAGAAGATGTTAATGTTTTTTTTCAAATAGGGTCCAGAAGGAAAAGAAAAGTCGGATTGACGGCACTGGACAATCGCTTGACTCACGCTTGAGCGAGAGGAGCAGCATTGGAGCAGAAACTCGATCGCTTGTCGCTCGAGCGACAGCTCGTCGCTCGCTTCTCACTTGAGCTTCATATCGCATCATATCACCTCCTCAAATTTCTAACAGTGAGTCATATTACAATTAATAACAACTGAACTATAAGGATCAACATCCAAAATGTAAAGATCAACTACCATGGGTAGATCCTAAATGATGCAATAATCAGTAAGAGATTTGACAGTCATAGATGAATCCCTGGTTAAAGAACTGGTAGACAATAAATTGAACTTGAATTGGAGGACAAACAACACCTCCTCAAGTAACTTGTCATGATTGAGGCTCGCAGCACCATTGAAGTACACATGGATTCTATCATGGTTTGGCAATGTGATACAAGCATTTTGAATGGACTTCATTGTATAAAATGTTGATTTTATGTAACATATATGAGTTGTTACTCCTGAATCCACCACCCAACAACTAGGGGAATTGAGTTTTGTGTTACGAAATAGAGAAACAAGTACTTGATAAGTGACCACCATTAGATTCTCCTTCATTATCAACTTTAGCTGCCGTGAGGTGAGTACTTAGCATGCTCATTAGATGTTGGTACTGTGCATGATATAAGGTTTGCACAAAGTCTCCTACTTTCCTATGTGTCATTCTGGACCAGATCCAGATACCTGATTCATAGTGGCATGATTAGTGTGGTTATTTGCAACAGATTGGTTTGGAACAAGCCTTTGCTTGGCCTTATATCCAGGTGGATATCTGTGCAACTTATAGCACTTGTCCACAGCGTGACCATTATAGCCACAATAGGTGTAGATTGGCCTCTCATTCTTCTGATGTTTAGTATGAGACTGCCCTGCAACAAAGATTTTGGCTTCATTCCTGATATAGAATGCCATAGAATCAGATGTTGCAGCATTTCTACAAATATTTCGTTGATGCTCCTCTTGAGGCACCAGTGCAAATACCTTATTGATAGGGGGAATGGGGTCCATTAGCAATAATTGTCCTCTAACTTGAGCAAATGAATTATTTAACCCCATCAGAAACGACGTAACATACTCCATATGATAGTGATCAACTAACTTCTTGTTGTCTCCACATTCACACTTTCGACAAGTACATACAGGTCTATAGTTGCTTAATTCTTCCGAGATGGTTTTCAATTTGGTAAAATACACTCCTACAGAAGATTGTCCCTGATTGAAATTCATCAATTCTTTCCTCAACTGAAAGATGCAGGGGCCATTTCTCTGTTGATACCTTTCTTTGAGATCAATCTAGAACTTATATGCTGATCCAGCATATATGACGCTGGCTGAAATTTCTTTGGAATCTGAATTGAGAATCCAAGTGATCACAATATTGTTATTACGAATCCAAGACCTAAGCAAGTCAGTGTTGTTTTCTGGTCAAGGTAGGGAACCATCAACGAAACCCAACTTATTTGTGATTGATAAAACAATCTTCATAGATCGGCTCCATCAGACATAAGGATGCAAGTATATTTCTGGTTTTCAAAAAAATATGTAAACTCTTGTCAATTCCGATCTAATAGATAAATTTTCTTTGAGCTCAACTAGTACACGAGATCACCTTATCCAAAAAAATTGTTTGTAATTTTAATATAGGCCTCAGCAACCTTAGTATAGTATGCAACTTTGTAACATGAGAACAACAAATCCTACTCTCCAGGATCCTAATATCGTACAAGGTTTATAACTTAGCCCTAATACCCATTGGTGCCTTTGCTTACTACTTGTTTGGCGAAGCTTTTAAGTGTAAAAGCTTATGAATTTTATAACATATGTAATTAAAATTAAAATACTTAAAAACTTTGTCAAACATACAAGAAACAAAGAAATCAAATGTCTTTCCCATATTTCCTTGATTATGGACACATTTCCGTTCTTATGGCGTGACTTGCGGTGGTATGCCATTGGATCAAGGACCAAATAATTTATTTAACAACTGGCGCGAATAAAAAGTCCTGCACGCCACTTACCTGGGTCCTTCCTATGATCAATAAATACTAAAAATTTTAATAACCTGTCTAGTTATGCCTGCCGTATGTATAATAGTAGAATTGATATCCTATTTTCAATGGAAACGATGAAAATTTTTCACTGCTGATGTGACGATAAAATCGTAAGTATGGTTCTCTAAATGTATGATTGTTGCAGAGAACCGTAAGTAAAATTCTCTTTTCATATCGGTAATGAATTTTTTTTTTTTTTTTTATCATGTCTATTGTAGATAGGAGATCAAATCTGAATATAATAGATTTTCACTAGTAAAAGCAGGTAAACACTTTTAATGACAAAATTGTAGTTATTGTACATTATCCTGAACTACAATAAATGATTCTTTCTATTTTTTTAATTTCTCATTGTCAGTATTTGGTGAATAGTAGTTGATAAAGTTGAAAATTGTTAGACCCACCCATGCAAGAAAAAGATGATGAAAAAACAAAATACAAGTGAATATTGTTAAACTAATAAGGAGAAGAACTTGCCGTGCATTGGATTATAGAAGAATTTTGGTCAATAACATGCTTATAAATATCAAATTATCGTACTTCATGAAGGGACAATTGATCATCAGCTAGTCTATGTAACAATTAACATGGAGTGAAATGATAGCGTCAAGATTTATAGTATGTAGCCTAACTGTTAACATTATTGGAAGGATGATAAAATGTATAAATGTGAGAGTTGCTCTATTGGTCATATAATTTATACCACATCAAGATGGGTGATAGATAGCATTGACCTCATAAGTAAATTACATAAACTTGTTTCCTTTTTGCATATAGTTTAAGAAAATATAATTAATATAGTTGGAAATATAAAATTTTGGATAATTAGCACAAAACGTTCATACCTTTCAGTATTATTGTTCAAAATGTCCATACTGTTCAATTTTGACATTTTCACCTTTCATTGTCAAAAAGGTCATTGCATCCACTTACCGTTAGTTGCTCCGTTAATTCCATACAAAATGTCAATTTTTTTCAAACACCAAGGGGTAAAATAGTCTCTGCTAATTTATCCCCTTCTTCATTACTTTAAAATAGTTATTTCATAAGTAACAGTAACATAAATATGAAAATAATTTATAAAATTATTACATTAAATAAAAAAAAATGGCGTAAAGAACATTTTATTTCACAACAATGGCCATTATAATGGTGGATTATTGATAGAATTTAGAATGGTATATGAAGATATATATTGAATAGATGGTCGATGAACTGGCGATATTTATTCTCATTTTGTGCTTATTAAGAGTGTAACTAAGGGATAAATTGAGAAGAACAATTGCAAATTTGATGTAAAGCACCTATCAGATTTCAATGGTGAATGATCCATTTGGCTCAATGATGAAGATGAGCTAGTAGTGTGTAGTTAAAAAATAGGGAAAATATTTGAATTTACGTATATAATATTTTGTTGTGTAAATATACCGTTGAAAATGAGTATGTAAAAATAAATTTTAAATAATAGAAGACAAACATGAGCAAAGGTTCGAGGTTGTTAGGCAGGGGTGAGGGGTGGGATACACTTGATTTTTGAAATAAAAAATATTATACCTAATTGTTGAAATGATAAGTTGAAAAGTAAGTGCGAATGTAATTTCCACTTAATTAATATTATATAATGAGACCTAAATATTCTTTTACTTAATATAAATTTTAAATAGAATATATATCATTAAGTTAAAAAAATGAGTATAAGTTAATATATAATTTATTTATTTAATTATTTTAATTTTTGGTTCAACTTCATTTCGATCTAGAGATGGCAATGGACCGAGTCGAGCATAAGCACGAGTCGGCTCGTGCTCATTTGTTTTGGCTCGGCTCGTTACTCGAGGGTCGAGCTCGGCTCGCGACTTCGTCTTTTTTTTTTAAACTATACCTAGACCTTTAAAAAAAAAAAAAATTTGAACGAGCTGCTCGTCAAAAACGAGCCGAGCAGGCTGTGCTCGGGCTCATTAAAATGATGAGCCCGAGCGGCTCATGGCTCATTTTTTATGAGCCGACAAGTCGCTCGACTCGGTTGCCACCACTATTTCGACCCTTTAACCCTAATCCTTTCCATTTTTCAGTTCGATATTCAAATCAATTTCAAAACATTGCAAAAAATACACAGAAAAAATTACATAGAAAAAATACTTTTTCCATTCTCGAAAGCGAATTCCCTCATCTCTTTTTTTCCCACCCATGTTCTTCCCTGCCCCGCAATTTCCCCCTTCCCAAACACAGTCCAAGTGAAAAAGCACTTATTTTCCAAGAGCCCGCTTCTTCAGATACCTCCTATTTCGCACGCTGCTTAAAGATATCCAAGAAAAAAAAGTTATTCTATGAAAAAGTAAAGGCAGAGTGATGAAGGCAAAAATGCAGTAAGAGATTTGTGATTGTGAAGAAGAAACGAATCAAAATCAACATTGATAAAAATCTCTTTCTGTAGCAACAAATCATAACCTTTTCATTGCTCTCTCTCTATAGACAGGTTTATATGTTATAAGTATATTGTTTTGAATAATATATTACGTCGGCATCTCAGATTAAACTCCATCTGGGTTTTCTTTCTTTTCATATGTAAGTGCATTTTCTGTTTCCAACCAGTCAATTAAACCCTTTTTTGTTTCCCTTCTCTGATTCTCTGTTTTGTCATTACGAAGTTCTTTTTCTTTCGTATTTTGGTGGGTTTCTCGTATTAATTCCATTTACTGCGTTTCTGTACTCGTGCTACATGAATTTATAGAAAACAAATGGGGACAGTGGAAAAAAATTATATGATTTTATAATGAGATGTGTTCAAATTCATGGTCATATTTCCTTTCTTAATGAGTAAATTTCTTGTCCAAATATTTCATTTTATCTGAGAAACTAAAAGGGTCACCGAGTTTGATATTTTCTTTTGACGGTATAATAATAAAGGTTACAATTTTTTTTTTTAATGTCGAAAATGGGACTCCTTACTCACAAGTCACTCTTTTGTTTGTTCTTGATGACATCAGTAGTGTTCATATTATCTTGGTTTTTGGTGTTAAGATCGACTGGTCCGCTTCACTCTGTTGATTTTTCCATATTACCAAATTCCAAGCTTTTTGCGTTGTCTTATAATGAAAACTCCGATAAGTCCTCTGCAATGAGTGCTTCAAAGGATAAAGAAGAAGAAGCAACTTGGAATAAATATTCCAAGAATTGTGATCCTAAAAAGCAAGTTTTGAAGGTTTATATGTATGACTTGCCGTCGGAATTTCACTTTGAGTTATTGGGTTGGAAAGCAGACGGGAAGAGCGTTTGGCCAGATGTTCGCGCAAAGGTGCCTGAATACCCTGGTGGATTAAATTTGCAGCACAGTATAGAATATTGGCTAACATTGGATCTTTTGAACTCAGAATTAGCTGAAAATTCGAGTGGGCATAGTGCCGTAAGAGTGCTAAATTCAAGTGAAGCTGATGTACTTTTTGTTCCTTTCTTTTCATCCATATGCTATAACCGGTTCTCGAAGCTTAAGCCTAACCAGAAGAAAAGTACAAATTATTTGTTACAGGAAAAATTGGTTAAGTTTTTGTTTGCTCAGGAGGAGTGGAAAAAGTCTGGTGGAAGAGATCATATAATAGTTGCACACCATCCGAATAGCCTCTTAGATGCAAGGATGAAGCTGTGGCCTGCAATGTATATACTTTCAGATTTTGGAAGGTATCCCCCAGCCGTAGCTAATGTTGAGAAAGACGTGATTGCACCTTATAGGCATGTTATCAGAAGTTATATCGATGACTCATCTGATTTTGATAGTCGTCCGACTTTGATCTATTTCCAGGGAGCTTTATATCGAAAAGATGTAAGTTCACTATTATCCCTTCCATACATATGCTCCCTCATCTGGTTTTTTATTTTGATGTTAAATTTTTGTTAGTAGTTCTGTTGTCAAATAGTTGGCCTTGAGGATTAATGTTTCCTGTTCTGATTCTCTATTCTTCAATCTTCACAATGCGCCCTGTATTCAAATTTTTTTATATCCTAAAGAATTTCTGATTAGAACTTAGTTCTGGCTTTACATGCTAACTTAAACAATTCAAGATAACAAATTTTACTGTCTAAATGTCTCTTTGTTGTCTGTCATTTCAATTTCTTTCATTTTCTAACAAAATTTTCCATAAACAATTTAGAAAAGAAAGGATTTAATTCTGTTCCATAACTTTTTTCTGCACTTCAATATCAATATAGGAACCATTCTCTTGGAAAAGCTCAACATATACTTCAAAAAGGCTTTTAATTTTTGTTATATTCACGTCCTTTGATCCCTCAATGATTTACAAGCCGCTAAAAGTGCTTTGGTTTTATTGTAAGCATATTTTTCTGACAATGATTTGCTCCTTCAAACAGATTTAATCTATCAAGCATTGCCATTTCTATTGTTTGTTCAATAAATAGCCATATGTAATTTGCATAACCAACAATTGACAGAAAATATGAATTTTATTAGAAGAAAATTAGGAAAACTACCATCAAATTAGGGTGTGGTACAATGCATCTTCTAGCTAGGAAAAACAGAAAAGTAATATGAATTTTTTTTTTTAATTTTTTTTTTTTAGAGCTCTGTTCCTTTTACAAGTTCTATTTCTCTCCCATCAAAGGCAAAGAAGCTCTGCCATCTGTTTGTTATTCCAATACAGTGAATATTTTTACTTAAAAGAGATTAGGAGTTCTGCTTTGAGGCCAAAAGACACCAATATTTCTAATCTCACTTGGCCATTTCATGTCTATGGAGGGGAGAGCACTGGACCAACACATGGCTCCAAAATTAAATCTAAAATGTGCTACTAAAACAAGATAAAAGACTTGCTACTTTTGTCTAAAATGGAAGAGATATTAACAGTCCTCCAGAATGCTCTTTTAGCATCCCAGCTTTCCTACATCTCAGATCATGCTCTGCTTCTCAAATTTGCAACTTTTCCAAAATTGTTATTTTGGTAATTAATTTTTTGCTCACTTGTTCCTAAGATTAATTTACCCCTTCCCCCTGGTTTACTTGTTTTCTCCTCTGTAAATTTTCATCAGGTTTAGGATTATATGTAACAAGTATGCAGTCCCAATGGAATGATATAATTTTGATGGTTGACCACAGGAGAAATAGCTCTTTGTCCATGTCATTACTAATCTTTAGTTGTTTGTTTAAGCAGTGTTTATTATAAATTCCAGAGCTATGAAATGCACTTAATTGACGGCTAAATATTTCTTGCAATACGTCCAGCTAAATATAGACAACCTTGTTTCAACTATCTTTCTTTAATTTTTATATTCTGATTCGGAAAGATGGGCTAATTGAAAAAATCAGTTGCCTTCGATGCTTCCACATCTAACACTCGTGGTTTCCGATTTCAGGGTGGAATAATTCGACAAGAGTTATTCTACATGTTGAAAGATGAAAAAGATGTTCATTTCTCATTTGGAAGTGTCCAAAAAGACGGTGTCAAGTTAGCCACAAAGGGTATGCACTCGTCCAAATTCTGCCTCAACATAGCAGGCGATACTCCATCCTCAAATCGTCTATTTGATGCAATTGCCAGCCACTGTGTCCCTGTCATAATTAGCGATGAAATTGAGCTGCCCTATGAAGATGTTCTCGACTATTCTGAATTCTGCGTATTCGTCCGTATATCGGATGCTCTAAAAAAGAATTTCCTCATAAACCTTATTAGGAGCATTGGGAAAGAGGAATGGACGAGGAAATGGAAAAGGCTGAAAGAGGTGGAAAACTTTTACGAGTTTCGGTATCCATCGAAGGACAATGATGCTGTTCAGATGATATGGCAAGCTGTTTCTAGAAAGGTTCCGGCTATGAAAAGGAAGCTTCATAGGGCTAGGCGGTTTTCTCGTACTATTGTCTCTGGACAAGGAGAGGTTATGCCAGTCGACATCCCAAGAAATTTTTGGTGACTGTTGATTAGGGCTTGAAACTTTTGAGATATCAATGTTTGTATCTTGAAGATGGTGGAAACCCTGCGTGCACGTGCAAGTGTTCCGTAGAGATGAAATGATTATGAGCGAAAAATTTGAAGAAACGAATGGGGTAAAAGGGATTCAATTTTGGTTATGTTTCATCACAGTAGAAATAGTTGATCAATTTTGTTCATTCATTTGTCTGTTGAGTTGCTCAATATTGTTGGCCAAGTGTAGTTTTATTTGCACGGACCAATTTCTGGCTGAAGGGAAGCAGCCAGCTTTTGAATTCTGCCTTTCTGAGTACTTGAATTAATGGATGATTCAACAGATGAGCATTGTACATTGTGTAAAAATTGCAATATCTTTGCTATTTTAATCTTTTCTAAGGCCTGATGTTGTGCTCGATGAATCACTAGTTCTTTGTTGTGAAGAGACCAGGTGTCATGCACCGAGAGTGCCCTTCCCAACAGTTACTACATGACTTTTATTATCGAGAAGTGTACTAATGATGTTGTCATATGTAGGCATTGTTTAACTCTACCCATAAGGGTGTGAGTGCTAGTTGTTTCAGGCTTGCCCGCCCGCCCTAATAGTGGGTTTTTTGGTTATTCTTGAATAAAAGACAGAAATGAGTTTTCTTGGAAAAATATGAAGAAAATCATATAAGATTTCTGTATTTTATAATGCAATATGGGGCGCAAGACCAAAGAAACAATAAAAGCAGTTCCTAGATAATTATGGAAATAAATTAAATACATGGTAATGTTAAGAATCCAGTCAACCAAGATTTTCAATGCAATGTAGCAAAAGCAGAGAATCCATCACACTGATTTGTCCACATCCAAACCAAACTATAGCTAATAGACGACAAAATCATATCCTTTCTTCATCTACTTTCAGCCAAATGTCTCAATCAGGAAACCCTTGTAGATGCTCATAAACTTAGCCACAAACGCTGCAAGATTGATTACATAAAATTCAGGTAGCAATACATAATCTTTGAGATATATATATATATATATATAT
>CAIGRB010108654.1:0-12701 GCA_903798255.1 Fraxinus quadrangulata
AGGCATTGGTGCACGTATGAGCACATAGATTCATTCCTCAACTTTAATTCTCCATTTAATCCAATCTTTCTCTTGTGCAACTTTTGCCCTTAAATTTCTAGCTTCGTCCAATTGATCCCCTTAAGGTCTTCAATCATCACTTCAAGGTCCGAATCAATCTTTGAAAATATGCACTTAATCCCACACTTCGAATGTCCTCCTTTTTCGTCTATCTCTTTTCGTTCCTTTTGTGGAATTAACCCAATTTGCCTCAAGTTTTACCAATTAAACACAATTAAAACATAATTTGTGAAATCAATCTTTGAGAACCCGATCGCTACATTTAGTTGATTAAATAAATCCTCAATTCTTGAGAGATGGTACTTATTCTTGATAGTCAGCTTATTCAACTCTTGACAATCAATACATATTCTCATCGTTCCATTCTTGTTATTCACGAAGAGTACCAAAGTTCCTCATGGAGATAAGCTTTGTCTGATATAACCTTTATTTAGAAGTCCTCCAACTGCATCTTCAATTCTTGCAATTTTTTTGGTGCCATCCGGTATGGAACCTTAGACACGATGCCACTCCAGGTATCATATCTATTGTAAACTCCACTTGTCTATGGAACAAGGTACTCGATAGATCATCAAGAAATAAGCCAGTACATCCCTACACAATTGGCACTTTATCCAATGTTGTCTCTTCTCATGGTATGTAAAAAGACTAACAAGATATCATTGACAAGTCTTCTTCCTCAATAATCTCTCTAACTACGTAATCAAGGTAATTCACGAAAGTGCCTCGATCTTCGAATCGTAAAACCTAACTTCTTCATCTTTAGGTCTTTTGAAGACCACTTTCTCGAAACATACAATTATGGCTCTATTACTACCAAATAGTCCATACCCAAAATAATGTTAAAATCCTTTAATTTTATGACATGTAAATTTGCCTCAAGGATTATCTCGTAAAAATTTATTTGTACCCCTTAGGTACTTTATTTGTGTCTATGATTCCTCATGAAATGCATCGCACCAAAATCAATAAGAACGTAAACAAAAATGCAACAGATAGATAACATACCTATAATTACGTCCAGATCCTAGGAAGCCTCATCATGTGTCATGGCAAAAATCATTGCCTTTTCCTTCTTTGCTTGTTTAGAATCCCTAACTGGGTTGCCTAACATCCCGAGGCATAGTGACCTAACTGGCCACACTTGTAACAAACATTCTTGGCAAACAAAACCAAGGTTTCAATTTAAAATTTCTCTTAAGGGAAAGATCATGAGTTTTAATTTTGGAGACGCGACAAAACTTCGTAAGGGATAAGATGAGCTCAGACTCTTCCAGATCGGATAATACGTAAGGTAACTACTTGGGCATAGAGGTCATGTACTTAAAAATATAAAAAGCACATTTCTTAACGACTCAACCTCTGTGCCCAAGTCATTAACTTACGTACTATTCGCCTTGGAAGAATTTAAGCCCATTTTACCCTTTATAGTTTTCTATCTCATCAATGTGATTCAAACACTTGAATTTCCCTTAAGAGCGACTTAAGTTAAATTCTGGTATCAATTGGATAAATTGTCGAATTGGAACCAAGATTTAACTTAAGTCTCTCTTAAGAGAAAGTCACATGTTCAAATCTTGAGGATGCAATAGAAATTCATGAGAGAAAAGATAGGTTCAAGCTCTCCCAGAACGGATGGTAGGTAAGCTAACGATTTGAACACAGAGATTAGGTCGCTACAACGTGACATGGTGGGAGTAACAAATCTACTTTCAAAAATGTTATATAAATCAGCTATCTCAAAAAGTGTTAAGAAGAAAAATGTACAGCCATGTCTCAAGTGGAAAGGCAAATTGATATATGGGTTTTATTACCTTCTACTTCCCAATTTCCAAGAGAGGATTCTATCACCACAAAGACAATTTCTTTTTGAATTTTTCTCCCTTTTTCTTCATCTCTTTATAATGACTTTCACAAATACCATTTCCATTTTAGTTACTAATCAAAATATCAGTAAACAATCATTATTGAACATGTATATAAATGATTTGTCAACCGTATTTATTTCCTAATAAATGAAAACAATAAAAAACTGTGCTTATTCATAAGCCAAAAACACCTTCAGTTTGTAATTTTAACCTCTACAATAAAGAGCAAAACTTACCTTAAAAATTTCTTAAAGGGCATCCAAAAATCAAAGAGGAAATCTTATTTCAAGGCCTTCACCATACGAAGTGAAACATCCATTTTGTTGAAATCAAAGAGAAAGATGACTCGTAAAGGAACAATACTATTGGAATTTATGAGCTAGAAGCGTGTATGCCATGGTTCATAAACATTCTAATTTATGTACTTATTATTATAGTTCATGAATTATTTATTTGGGTAGAATTTTTTTAGGTTATTTGTATTTACATTCTAAAAGATGGAAATTTTTCCTATAAATTTTCCAACGTTTGTTATTTCAATAAACACACAATAAAAAAAAGAAAGTTTGAATTCAACAATTCGTCTATCATTTCCTCAATTATCATTTGTCAAGAATAAACTTTTCTCGATAGATTTCAGAATTTTGTTTATTCTCTACAAAGGGGTATCATAGCTTATTTGTTGCAAGTGAAGTCATGGCATCAAACAATGCCCTGGTTGCCCCCCATTAAAATTATAATTTATTATTTTATCTCTTATTATCAATCATACATTTTTTAATAAAATAATATTATACGTAATCTCAAAATTTTTTCTTCTTTTTTAACCACACGTTTTAAAAAAGAAAACACTATTTCAACCATTAAAATTTCAAATAATAGAAGCCAAACGGGAGCAACATGTTGTAGTCACAATCTCTTTTGACTGGAAGATTATCATCAATGGTGCATTAAGATGAAGGTCCTATTTGGATCTCAAGATTATAAGATTTCGTTGACAATGGGTTTATAAAACTTGAAAATCGTGCAACACTCATATCTCAACAATTTAATAAGTTAAAAAAAAAAACTCGAAAGAAGGACAAGAAACGTTTGTATTTTATTAATCAAGCGGTGGACCCAGCTGTATTTGAGAGGATTTGTGAATCAACTTGAGCTAAGTATGGAACACACTCTCAATGCTACATATAGAGGAGAAGATAAAGTAAAAATGGTGCGAGTTCAAACTTATGGAGTGAGTTTGAAAATCTCAAGATGAAAGAAACTGAATCCGTTGAAGATTACCACACAAGTTTTCATATAAATCGAGAGTGAATGGAGACACAATTGATGATCAGTTGTTGTAAATTAGAAGTTTGACTAGAAAGTTTGAGTCTATCAATTTTGCAATTGAAGAATCAAAACATTTGTCAACAATTTTGATGAAAAAATTGCTAGGATCTCCATAATTCCATGAGTTTCGAATAAAGCAATATGACACTTCTCACATAGAGAATGCATTCAAAACTCAAGTTGATATGAAATATGATGGGTGAGAAACCTCTCGTGGAAAAGGAAGTGGAAGAAGAAAGAGGCAACTACTGTGCAAGAATAAGAGGCACCAAAGCACTACAAAAAAATACCGAAATTCCGAAAAAAAAAAGCTGTTGCAGAAATAGAGATTTTGTTGCAAAAATAATTTCGCGACAACAATAAGTTTGTTTCATACATTGTCGCGCTATATGAGTCACATAATGCATTTTGCGACAACTTTCAGTTATTCATCGCATTAACAATCGTGCAATACGTTATTTATTTGATGCATAAAGTATGAAACAACAACAAAATATTTGTCGACGTAATGTCGTCGCATGTCGCGAAAAATTAAAAGGAAGACAAGTCAATTTGTCACAACGATATTCCAATTAAGTTTTTTTGTTTATTGCGGATACTACTTTAAAGGTATAACGTTTGTTACATATTATATTTGCAACAACACATACTTGTAGTAATATATATTTTCTAACGAGTAATGTTTGTCGCAGAATTTATTTTACAATGCTTTTGATGTGTTAACTACATCAAAAATTGCCTTTCATAATGAACAAAATACGTTGCAAAAGATCTTTCGCTACGTTCTAAAGTATGTTGTGGATTTAGATGTTGCCATATAATGCATGTTGCAATCCGTTGCCATTAATGTTTAGCAACATTCATTACATGCCATTTTCTACCCTTTTTTTGAAAAAATATATTTCATACATTATTATATTTATATATAATATTTCATTCTACATTAATCATTAAATTTATTTATGCAATAACAATAAGTAAATCAATAATCACATATCCTTTCTTACACTCTTAAACAAAAGAAAATTGATGGTACTGCTACACTCATAGATGTTAAACTCATAAAAAGGCATCGATATATTATATTCAGATTTAATATATAATTTGATAGTATCTACTATATCACTTTCCTTCAAGGTTTCATGACATCCAGAGACAGGCATAATTGAAAACAACAAGGCTCTTACTACTAAACTCAACTTTGTTTTTGGATAAATGATTTGACATTGCAAATTGCTGCTTGATGAGTACTGGAGTTGAATTTTCTTCCACCTCTTCGTAGTGGTGGCAAACGGTCCGAGCGGCTCAGGCTCGTCATTTGACGAGCTCGAGCCGAGCAGGTAGGCTCGCTAGGCGAGTTGAGCGTGAGAGAGGCTCATGGGCTCGTCCAAGGCGAAGGGTATATTCTATTTTTTAGAAAAGGTTTATCTTTAAAAAAAAATTGACGAGCTCGTGAGCCGAATGCCCATGAGTAACGAACCGAGCAAAACTCGTCACGAGCCGAGCTCGTGTGCATACGGCTTGGCCCATTGCCATCTTTACCTCTTCACCATCCTTTATATGATCTCATATCAAATTGAAATGCTAAAATCTAATAAGACCTTCTTTCGTATGATCTCATATCATATTCGTTTATGTGACAAGTTATTCTTGTAATTAAATTTATATTATGATAAAAAGAATTTATTGTATCATCGTTGCCACCAAAAAATATTTTGTCGTACATTTTGACATATTACGAAAACTTTTTATGTCGTCTTATATTTTTTTGATACTTATTTTTTCCATCATAATTTTTGCAACAAAATTTAAAATGCGTCGCTCTAAATCACTTATTGCAACAACTTTTTGTACGTCACAAAATATCTTGTCATTAAATCACAAATTTGTTGTAGTGAAGGAAGATCACATGCAGATGAGAAATAACTTGAATCTTCTTTTTCGTTAGAAAGAGGAAGAGGTGAGGTCGAGGTACTTTGGCACATATTCAATGTTATTATTGTTCTTAATATGGTCATTGATGATCCCAATATTGGTGGATGTTCGAGCACGGTGCCCGAGGAGAATTCTCTAATAAGCTCAATGCCTCGTGACCTCCTTGGCCATGTCTCCTCGGGATTGTCTCCTAGCCCCACTAGGTCTTCCTCGAGATCAAGGCTAAACCTCATACCATGTAGGCCTTGACTTATTTGGACTCTCTCTTGTATCAAGGCTTATCCAACCCTAGATATGGAGTCTCGATGTTGATATGATACGTCATCCTATAAGGATTCTACCATTAGAGTCCCATTTTTATCCAAACACACAGGGATACAAAATCAATTAAATTGCAACTTCCAATCATGTTAGAAGTCCTAGGGATTTCAACATTATTATCCTACTAGGAATGCACTACCTATCTCTATAAATACATAATTCCAATTCATTATCAATGTACATTTTTACATAGTTTTTTCAGCACATATCTTTCCTCAAATTCTCTCTCTGACTTAAGCATCAGATGGGCGACAGGGATACACATCGACGTCTTTGTTGCAGGTACCAGAAGATATCATGCTCATTCTCAGTCGTCAAGATCAGAAATCAGCAGGTATAATTTTTGGTAGCATCATTGGCGCCGTTTATGGAAAGCGCTACCAAAAGCCATGGTCAACACATGTTCAGATCTTCCTCCGGCAAGCTCATCCACACCAGACCCACCACCTATTGTGGAGCCCCCAGCTAATCAAGAAGAATTATCTGCAGTACAAACTACACAACCACATGTGGTTAATACGAGTGCCTTCGAAGAACTTTGTCAACAAGTTGCAACACTAACTCAATTACTAAGCCAAGGGATTGCCCATTCGGTGTGGGAACATCAGTCGGCACAAATAGCAGGACAACTAGGAGGGTTCATGATCGATGTTCAAGCTCGGGATACTCGCGAGGTTCATGATAATGGTGTATCCGGGCCTTAGGTGTACACCTAGCGGCCTAGACCTCGAGGTTGGTCACCATGGACTCAAGAGAACTAGCCAAGATCATATAGGATGGAATCACTGTTGGACTGCAGAAGAACAAAAAATATTTATTTTTCAAAAATTGTGTGCAAGAGATTTAATAACGAGATTTAGAATGAAAAATGTAACTCTAGTAAATACACCTATGGAAGTAGGCTTGAAGTTGAGTAAATCTGATGGTGAGAGAAGTGTTGATGCTATCCTTTATAGGAGACTTATTAGCACTCTCATGTACTTGATAGCCACATGACCTTATATTGTGTTTGGGATGAACATGCTTATCACATTCATGGAAGAACCAACAAGAAATCATTAGGAAGGAGCAAAAGAGTTTTGAGGTACATAAGTGGATCTATTAATGAAGGTGTTTATTACATTAGTGTTGAAGATGAATAGTTGACTGGCTATTGTGATAGTGATTGAGGAGTAAGTATCGATGATAGTAAGAGTACTCCTGGATATATTTTTAGCATTGGTTAGGGGCTATTTCATGGGCGTCGAAGAAGCAAGACTCTTTCTATGGTTGAAGCTGGTACCTCTCATTGGATTTTGCTTATTGTCAGGCACTTTGGCTCTAGTGGGTGTTAAGAAACTCTAGCACTCATAAAAATAAGGTATCTTATTATTCTATGACAATAATATAGCTATTTTTCTTTCCAAAGATCCAGTATTTAATTGCAGGAGAGCAAAGCATATATGAATTGAGTATCATTTTATTCATGACTTGATAAATAACGACGATGAGAATGTGAAGTATTGCAAATTACAAGATCGTGATTGATATCTTCACGAAGGCATTGGGCATCTACACATTCAAGCATTTGAAGAAGGAATTAGGCATGACTACGATCTAGCTTAAAGGGGCTATTGGAATTTATAAGCTGGATGCATGTATGTCATGGTTCATGAAAATTTTAATTTATGTACATAGTGTTAGGTCTTTAATATAATTGGCAAGTCTGTGAATAAAAGGGACTTAAATTGATATGTTGTAAAAGTCAAGGTGTATTGTACAATTAGTGAAAGTTGTGTTATATTAGCTCTAGAGTTCAAGAATGGAAAAGAAGGAAAAATGGCGCTGGAATATTGCTAGCTTATCGCCAAGGTTTGGCTCGAGCGTCAGAAATAGAAATTGTGTCGCCCGCCTGTCGCCTCGCCTTCGCTTGAGCTAAAATCGCTCGCTCGACTGTCGTTCATCCCTCGCTCGAGCGATAGTGTTATCCGAAATTTTTTTTATTCATTTTTTAAAGGCTCTTTATCTGGCCTATTCATTCTTTAACATAACCTATAAATACCAAACACCACAAAACGATTTTCCTAAGGTTGATCATTGAGCAAACACTTAGCTTTTCATATTTTCTTCATCAATTACTTTTCAAACTTTGTTATTCACATAGTGATTGGTTCTTGGCGGTGAGAAAAACATCAATTTCACAATTCAAATATCAAACTGCTACTTTTTTCATATTTGTCAGAGTTTCTGAAGATTAAGGGAAGGTGACTGGAGTTCCAGATGTTCAAGAACGCGGTGTTCTTCGTAAATCCACAGGAGATAGATCATTTTACAAAGTTGGAAGTTGGTGTAGGAGTGAAATCTAGGAGAGCTTTGAAAACAATAGCTAGGAGTTGGTGTAGGAGCACAAAATCTAGGATAGCTATTGGAATTATAGTCGGGAGATCAGATAGTACGTGTCGTCGTCTAGTCTGGTAGACTGTTAGTTATAAATCATTTATAGTGAATTGTTGACTGTAAAGTACTCGGAGTTTTTACCCAGTTGGGGTTTCTCAATGATCATACAGTACATTATTTATTGCTATATTTACTGTTGTTATATTCTACGGTATTCAAACATAGGATAATTGAACTGATTGCATAATCATCTAGAGATAATTAATTAGTGACTTGTTGCTGGTTAATTATAATTTATTAATTCCGTATTTACACCTATTCATCCCCCACTAGGTATAGTTTGGACTACACATTCAACTAGTATTGCTGGTGTAGTTATACCTACTGATATTGCACTTTGGACTAAAGATGATTTAGCTGAGTGTAAGTTGAATAGTAAGGGTATTCATGCCCTATTCAAGGCTGTATCTACTAAAGAGTTTAGGAGAGTTTTGATGTGTGAGACTACTAAAGAACTTTGGAACATCTTAGAAATCATACATGATGGAACTGAAACTGTTAAAAATTCTAAATTGCAGATGTTAATCTCTAGGTTTGAAGAAATTAGAATGAAGGACGATGAATCGTTCGATGAATTCTATGCGAAGTTGAATGACATAGTTAATTTGAGTTTTAACCTAGGTGAAAAGATTCCCGAGTCCAAGATCGTTAGAAAAGTCCTTAGATCCTTACCTGAAAGGTTTAGACCTAAAGTCACCGCTATTGAAGAGTAAGGACTTAGATGCAGTTAAGATAGAAAAACTTGTAGGATCCCTTCAAACCTATGAACTCACCGTCTCTCAACCTAAAAAGGTTAAATCCATAGTCATGAACACTGTTAGAGAAGAAGAGAGTGAGTCTACTGATGCTGAGATGCTTAAGGACGATGAAATAGCTTATTTCGTTAAAACATTTTAGAAGGTGATGATGAATAGGAAAAAGTCTCAAGAACAGAAAAATGAATTTCCTAGTAAATTCGTGAAAGATAATCGTGAAAAGAGTAACTCTACGACTGCTAATAAGAAAATTCAATCTGTTAGATACCGTGAGTGTCAGGGTTACGGTCACTATATGAATGAATATCCTAACTTGAAAAAGAGTTCAAATAAAGGTACGTAAGGCATTAGCAGTGACCTTAAGTGATGATGAATTAGATTCGAATGCTCAGAGTGATACCCCTGGTGGTGAAGATGAGCAAAATTTCATGGCCTTCACATCTATAGCTACGATAGAATCCGATAAGGAAAGTAAAAAAGTCGAGATTGAAGAACGTAGTGATAAGTCTGAGGGAGAGTCTGAGGATGAGACTGATATTCACGAATCTTATCGTGAACTCTTTGTGGAGAGTCTTAAAATAAAAAAGGCCAATTAAGCTGTTCTGGAAAAGGTAAACGAACTTGAAAGAGAGAAAGAAAAACTCATAAGTGACGTTCAGAACTCTACCAAAAATCTGAATGAGTTGAAACTTGTTAATAAGAACTTAGAAGCTAAAGTTAAATTTTTAACAAGTGATCTTGAAAAATTTAATACTCAACTTCATTCATTCATGAGTGGTACACATAAACTTGATAATCTGTTGGGGATGACAAGCCTGTTGAAAATATGTATGGTTTGGGTTATGTACAAAAGGGTAATACTACTGCTAGTACATCCAAGACCACGTTCGTCCAACCACCAACAAAGCTTGGAATATTTTTAATCCTGGCATGAATATCTTTGGATCAAGACCTACTAGACAATGTAGGGTCAATTGTCCTATATATCGGCAACAACATTTGAGCAGGTTTGAACCTAGGTTTATTCCTACTTGTCACCATTGTGGTGCACTGGGACACACAAGAATTAGATGCCGTAAACTAGTGACTAGGAGTAAAAGTCAGAATTTATCTAGCAATTTTAACTTTCTAGCCAATCAGGTGAGTCATTTAACTGAGATGATGACTCGGTTAACTAGAATCACTTCTACCTCTAAGAAGGTTTGGGTTAAGAAGAGTGATCTTTCTCGGTCGAATGATCAGCTGTATTGCTATGTTGCCCACATTGCACTTAGGATCAAAATAACTTTATGTGGTATCTCGATAATGCATGTTCTAGACATATGTGTGGTGACAAAGCACTGTTCTCATCTCTCCATGATTGGAATGGTGGTGTTGTTACCTTTGGAGATGGGGCTACTGTACCTCTACTAGGAAAATGTGTTGTTAATATATCTGGATTACTGCTATCTAGATGTGCTTTATGTAAAAGTTTAAAATTTAACTTGTTAAGCATTAGTCAAATACGCGACGCTGATTTTGAGGTTAGTTTTGTCCAGAAAAGGTGTACTATGTATGACTCTATTGGTAATGTTGTCCTCGAAGGTGTAAGAACTTCAGATAATTGTTATGGAGTTCTTCCTAATTCCAACTACATGTGGACTAGTGCTAAGATTGATGTAACATGAACATGGCATCAATGCCTTGGCCATATGAACTATAAGAGTTTGTCTAAACTCGCCGAGAACGAACTTGTGAATAACTTACCTAAACTTGAAAATATTGATAACACTCTATGTGGTCCGTGTCAACAAGGTAAAAAGCTTAGAGTAACTCATAAACAAACTTCTAAAATCTTGACTAGCAAGCCACTTGAATTACTATTTATGGACTGAATGGATCTAGGACCGAGAGTCTTGGTGGAAAACGCTATATTTTGGTTGTAGTAGATGACTTCTCTCGATTTACTTGGATTGAGCTGCTGAGAGAAAAGTCTAACGTGTTCATTCTTGTCATATTATTGTGCAAAATGTTTAGAAATGAGAGAGACTTTACCATATCAAGAATTCGTAGTGATCATGGAAAAGAGTTTGAAAACTCGAATCTTAAGGACTTCTGCCTAGATGAAGGAATCCAGCATGAGTTCTCTTTGCTGATCATTCCATAATAAAATGGGGTAGTTGAGAGAAAAAAATCACGTGCTTCAAGAAATTGCTAGAGCCATGCTGCACGGTAAGGGACTAGCTATGCATTTCTGGGGGAAAGCCATCAACACTGCGTGTTACATTATTAACAAGGTTTATCTCAGACCTAAAACTGATATGACACCATATGAGATCTGGAAAGGTAAACGACCTATTGTCAAGTACTTTCGAGTGTTTGGCAGCAAGTGCTATATTCTAAGAGATAAAGAAAATTTAGGTAAGTTTGATTCGAAAAGTGATGAGGGAGTTTTCATAGAATACTCCAGAAATAGTCGAGCCTATCGTGTTTACAATTCTCGTACACGAGTTGTGATGGAGTCTATCAATGTAGTGGTGGATGACGCCTGTAGTGAGTGAGAGATTTGAGGAGATTGGGGAGAGCTGGAACCCTTGAGTGCTGATCCTGTCATGGTAACTGAACCTAAAGAAACTTCAGTTCTTGATCCCCCACACACATCAAATGGTTTAGATACACCTAATAAGGAATCCACACCTGATGATACAGCTAAACCTCTTAAAGAACCTTCGTCCAGAGTTAAGACGAATCATCCTAAAGTGAACATTATAGGAGATTTGGATGAAGGGATGAGACTTCGGAAGAGGGTTTTGAACAATATGACATATGCTAGTTATGTGTCTCAAATTGAGCCTAAGAAAGTCGAAGATGCCCTTAGGGATGAATGTTGGGTAAACGTCATGCATGAAGAGATAAATCAGTTTGTGTGAAACAATGTGTGGGATCTAGTTCCTAGGCCTGATGATTGTAATGTTATAGGTACTAAGTAGATATTTAAGAATAAAACTGATGATTAAGGTACCATAGCTAGAAATAAGGCTAGGTTAGTTGCCCAAGGATATACACAGGTTGAAGGGGTTGACTTTGATGAAACATTTGCCCCAGTTGCTAGACTTGAATCCATTAAAATTCTTCTGACTGTTGCCTGCACTTTAGGATTTTAATTATATCAAATGAATGTCAAGAGTGCCTTCTTGAATGGAATGCTTCAGGAAAAAGCTTATGTTGAACAGCCTAATGGATTTATTGATCCTTAGTTTCCACATTATGTGTATAAGCTGAATAAAGCTTTATATGGTCTTAAACAAGCTCCTAGAGCTTGGTATGATAGACTTACTACATACCTTATGGAACATGATTTTTCAAAAGGCGGTGCAGATAGAACATTATTCATCAAACATATTGAAGAAACCATCACGATAGCTCAGATATACGTCGATGACATTATTTGTGGTTCTCCTATTGATTCTCTAGCTCATGATTTCGTTGAATGCATGAAGTAAGAATTTGAGATGAGTATGATTGGAGAATTAAATTACTTTCTCGGTCTCCAAGTTAAACAAATTGATGATGGATTGTTCATATCTCAATCGAAGTATGCAAAAAATCTTGTCAAACGTTTTTGGATTAGACAGTAAGAAACACACTAGGACTCCCATGAGCACCAGTGTCAAGTTAGGTCATGATCCTACTGGTAAGAGTGTTGATCAGACACTATACAGAAGTATGATAAGTAGTTTACTTTATCTCACTATTAGTAGACCTGACATAGCCTTTATTGATATACGTCGTCTTTTTATTCGAGAGCGAGAACCATGTTATAACCCTTGAGCACGTCTCTACAGAAAATCAGCTAGCTGACCTATTTACAAAGCCATTGGATGGTCTGAGATTTGAATTTCTTCGTATGGTTATTGGTGTTTGTGTACCTTATTGATTTTTTTTTATGTATGCTTGTTCTTTATCATTGTGTGATTTATATTTATGCATGCCTCGTATTTTTCTTACTTTTTAT
>CAIGRB010108654.1:21381-41918 GCA_903798255.1 Fraxinus quadrangulata
TTACAAAATACAATAGCTTTGTCTACAAAAGAAGCAAAATACATGGCCATTACAGAGGCATGTAAGGAGGCTATGCAGATGAGAGGATTGATTAGTGAAACCAGTGAAGACTTGTAGGTATATTGTGATAGTTAGAGTGTAATTTTCTTAACTAATGATCAGATGTTTCACGAGAGAACTAAGTACAATGATGTGAGGTATCCTTTTGTACATGATGTGATTGCTCGTGGTGATATTGTAGTGAGTAGGGTTAATACCAAGGATAATCGTGTTGATATGATGACAAAACCACTTCATATTGTTAAGTTTAAGCATTGCATGAAATTAGTAGGTGTTTGTCATTGATTTAGTCTGTTGGAGCTTGTTTCGAATAGGAGAAATTGTGTTTACTTGAAGATGTGTTTTAATTTCTTGTGATAGAATTTGGCTCGAGGTGGAGATTTGTTGTGGTTTGACCAAAATTCTAGTGGGTATTTGAGTCAAAATTAGAGTGGTCTTGAAGATAGCAAAATTATGGACCGGAGGAAATAGTCGCTGCATTTTTCACTAGCTTGGCGCTAGCTAGATGCTCGAGCAAACCCGAAAGAAAACAACTGAGACTTGGTCGCTTGCCTGGGCTATCTCTCGCCCACCTGTCGCTTGAGCGATAGGCTTGTCAGGCCTAAGCCATTTTTCATTTTTTGACACGATTTTGGACTCATATTCTTCAACAACTTGTTCTCTATGGTTTATAAATATTTATGGCACGACTTGTATAGAGAACAACACAAGAAAAACATTCTCATTATATTCTCTACATATTCAACTATATATAGAGAGAATGAGAGCTTAGATTTCAATTGAGATTATTGAAATCTTGATATTGTAAATACAAAACTATTGATTATAGTGGCTCCTCCTCTAAAATTCTTGTATTCTTATTTTCTTCATCTTTATTCCATTATCGTCATTATCTTGTGATCTGAAACTCATAACATCACGGAAAAAAGGGAATGTATTAAATTTGTTCCTAACATAACTCATGCAATCTAAACATGATTTAGTACACTCATTATTCTATCATATGGGACATTCGATAACTATATATCACACATCTTATAAACTTTTTATGCATACTCAACATACGTGTCAAGAATGTATTCTCTAAAATATTCTTGTAGATTAAATTATGGGACATTTTCAAACATAGCCAAACGGCATGGGTGCATTTTAAATATGGCCACTTCTTAAAAGTTTTGCACAAATGGCAAAATCTCGCTAGAGAATGTCCATTGTACCATTTGAAAAGAATTGTCAAAATCTTTGTACGTTTCTGATTGTATAATTCAAAAACAATTGCTGCAAAAATCTCAATACACTTTATCCTCTTAATGTTGGAAAATTTAGAAAAATAGGAGAACGAGAAAACACAAACAAACCAACAACATTGAAAATAGAAATTAAGCTTGAAAACATGATCGCTGACCTTAAATGATATTTGCCCTTTGTAGGATTATTTTGAGTGCTTAAAGGAATTCATCATCAAATGGTTTGTGGGAAAACACTTAGGACTTGTGATTTCTTTCAAGAACTTGACAAACACAAGAAGTTTGAATATGTATATGAATTGGAGCAAAAGGTACTTGGAGTGAATTGAGATTGTTAATTTCATGTGTTTGTAATGGAAAACTATCACTTATTTATAATTTTTCATCCATACTCCACGAACACGTGCCAAATATTCATGAAAAGCTAAGAATTTTCTTGAAGTCACCAAAAAATAAAAATTATGTATGGTTATGAACCATGTGCACTTATTAGCTTATGCTTCTCCAAAAGTAGGCCATGTGCACGCATGGTCTTAAAGCCCTTGCGTGTGCATGGGAAAAAAGTTGCCCATCCGCCAATTTTTCTCATTTGATTTCACATTGATTTTTCCTTCTCTCAATGTATAATATTCATCCAATTTTACCTACTGATATAATTGTTGAAAACAAATATAGCAATTCCCTACTTGTTGAATGATAGATTCGAACTAGTTATTTCTTGTGATGATACCGTTGAAAATACACACAAGTGTCATGTTTTACAAGTTTCCAAACTTGCTTAGCATTATTATGGCCTTACGCTTAACAACTTCGTTCAATTTTTAAGAGAGAAATTTTAGCTCTCTATTGATATGTAGATGAAGTTCTTTCGGTATCTTTGTTACTTTTAGAATACTTGTACATAGTATTGAACTCCATGAAGAGATTAAAACTCAAGCTTCTTTTAAGTAACAACTAACATGATTAGATTATGATATTGTTTTTGTGGATATAATAATGCTAAAATTATCCATTTATCGAATGACTTATTGCTACCATTTGAAATCGTGAATTACTATTTTAGTAAGGACAAGTAAGGTTGTGATAATTGGTAGATCTTTTTAATTTAGGAATGATTACCTCATCCTAATCGATGTAAATATTGCTAGAATCTCTATTAAGAGATTTAATTAAACGACCACTAAATTTTCATTTGATTTAACGTAATTTAGGAAAATTTTCCCTCTTGATTAATTTCCTTACATAGTTGTGTCTTAGACTCATATGTTTAGACTTTTCATTGTATATTTCATTATATGCTTTTGCTAATGAGGCTCCACTATCACTTAAAATAAATATTGAAGATGTATTCTTTAGTCCCAAAGATATCTTATATAGAAGATTCTTAAGCCGCTCAGCCTCTTCCCTGGTGTCGACTAATGCTACGAATTCAAATTCCATGGTTGAATGTATAATGCATGTTTGTTTCTTAGACTTCCAAGAAACTGCACATTCTCTAAGAGTAAATATTCAACACGAAGTAGATTTAATTTCACTAGTACTAGATATCCAACTAGCATCAATAAATCCTTCTCATACAACCGGAAAGTTAGAATATTTTAGACCTAGGTATTTGGTTTTCTTTAAATAACCAGTAGTTCTCATAATGACCTTCCAATGTTGCTTGCTTGGGTTACTGGTAAACCTAATATGTACTTGTTCAAGATCTTTCATCTTGAATATGAAAGATAGGAACATCTTTGTTTCTTTTATTCCATCCATGTGGTTATGCAAAAGCAATATGTCATCAACATGCAAATAAATAAATATAATATATTTATAACACACTTTGGAATATAAACATTTATATACACTATTATGTATGAAACCAAATGAAATAATTTCTAAGTCAAACTTTTTATGCCATTTGTTTGGTGCTTGTTTTAAATAATAAAATGATTTCATTAACTTGCACATATTATGTTCATTACCAAGTACAACAAATCTTTATGGTTCCATATAAATTTCCTAATTGAGATCCCATTTAGGAATATTGTTTTGACATTCATTTGATGAATATGCAACTCATATATGGATGTTAATGCGAATAATATCCTAATTGATGTTATTCTAGGGTTCTTGTTTTTACAATAAGCAAGATACCCCCACAGTTTGAAGTATCTAATGTTTGATTTTCTTCCTTTCATATGGAGAAATATTTGTGAATTTTGAAGGAATTCTATTTATGATTCTACATGCACTCAACAAACCTTCACTCCACAAGTTAAAAATGGTAATTTAGAATATATTGACACGTCATTTATCATTTTAACTTATGTCATATCTTTCAGTTAAACCATTTTTTTCCAGATGTTACAGGTGCAGAACATGAATGTATTATGCATTGTTGNTTTAGATTCTACAAAAGTTTTACATTTATATGTATCATTTATTGTAAGAGATCATATTACAATTTGACATTCTTTTCATAGTACTAGTACTTATGAGACCCAATCTAACATGCCATAATGTAAAGGAATCAATCAAGTAAGCGAAGTTAACTTCACTTTTATTAAAATCGTCAATAGTACATAATTTTACCATTCTTCGCAAGAATAGCCCTTGCCAACAAATTTCCATTTCGGGATAGTACAAGATTTTTGGATCATAAATATTTTTAATGTTCAATTTTGCCAAACGATCTTCACTTGCTAAGTTCTTATTCATTTCGAGATTATTTAATACTTTGTTAAGGTAAGTATTTTTTCGAAAGTGAATACAATGTCAACATTTCCTTTCCCAATCAATTTGGAGTGGCATTCATTACCCATTTGTATCCTTATTCAACATCCAACTTGTCATAAATCTCGAAGAGTGACTTAGCATATGATATTTGAATTGTTGCACATGTACCATACCACCAACCAGGACTATTTCCTTTGATAGCATTGATTTTGCTCACATTAACCACAATGTTATCGTTATTAATGGTGTTTATTTTGCCATCTTTCTTGTTTTGTTTTTGATACTAGCATTCTTTTGCATAATATCTCAGGTTTTCACACACAAAATAATCTTGGACTTTTTGTGGTCCTTGTTAAAAGATTTCCTTTTGTTTGATTTTTTGGATGGCTTGGTCTTTTTTAACATCATTAGTTTTTGAAGTTCATAAAAATTTTCATTTTTATCTCTTTCCCTCATTCTTCTTGAATCCAAAGATGTTTCTGAATTTGTTCCAAAGAATAATCTTCGAAACTATGAATCTTCTTTAGATATCCTTTCCAAGCCCCCGATAGTTTTGCAATGATTCTCATTTGGAAGGATTCCGAAAGTTTTATTTTGACTGCATTCAATTTATTGATAATACTTGCCATTCATGCACCTGGGGTCTCAAGAAATTGAAATCGAAATACCTTAATATTAAGAATATCATTGTACCTTCTTTCTCAGCTTTATCTTCGTTCTCTAATGCATCACAAATTTCTTTATTCGAAGTGGTATTGGTGTAAAGATCGTTTGATTGGTTGAATACTGGATTGAGAATGTGACCCATACAAATTAATTCATCCTCTTAGTGTTTTTATCTTTTCCCTTGTATTGTATCTGAGTCTCCATATGTCGGTACAAAACGTGGTGCCAAGTCTAGATCAATAATGTACTGGATTGACAGTGTGACCTGTACAAATTAATTATCCTCTTGGTGTTTTTATCTTTTCACCCGTATTGTATCTGATTCTCCATCTATCGGTTCAAGACGAGGTGCCAAGTCTAGATCAATAATGTAGAAGATCTTCAATGTCGTTGGTCGTAACTTCAATTCGTCTTTCCACAGGCTGAAATTCGTTCCATCAAATTGATCCAACCTTACAAGGTCTTGATTCAGGAGTTTGATAGTCGCCACAGTTGACTTGTTCTTCATCAAAGTATCGTTTGAGATTGTCGAAAAATTTAGAATAGGAGAAGGAGAAACACAAACAAGGCAAGAACACCAAAAATAGAAATTAGGCTTGAATACATGATCGTTGTCCTCAAATAATAATTGTCCACTTTAGGATTATTTTGAGTACTTAAAGAATTCACTGACAACTGATTTTTAGAATTAAATAAGGACAAATAAATTGAGCGAAGTTGAAAGTTCAATGACCAATGTGGGCATACTTGAAAAATGACCTAAATTGACAAAACTGAAACTTTAGGGACCATACTGGCAATGATGAAACTTTGAGGACAATAATATAAATGTCGAAGGATGGAAGACTGATGTTATATGAACCTAACATGAGACCTTAGCTCCAGCATATGGTTGCAAACTAATTTGCTGGAGGTCGCATTGAGTACCATGATACGGACATTTGACCTTAGCTGTTATAGGTATGATTGGTTTTAGGAAAACATCAATATTTTCAAGCTTGACTTTCAAGGCTATCAGAACACTATATAAAGAGAAAATATAGTCAAGTAAAAGAAAATTCCATATCATTGTACAACAAATTATTGGGCGAGAAATCATAGAAATATTTTAGGAGGCAAACCACAAGAGCTCTCTCGTTGAAGAAAAAACATCATTTTTCCTGGAGTCATAGCAATGAGGAGAAGGAAAATCATTCAACATCCATTGAAGAGATTCAATGATTGAAGATTTATTCTCTTTTCTTTCATTAATTTGAAAACATTGCGATATATTCTCATCTAAATATGTGTTCTTGCAATTCAATCATATCCAGCTAAACCTTTTGACGCTAGGACAATGATTACACATTGCTAACTCTTTGATTAATTAATTGCTCGTTTTCATTTTAAATTTTTATGATGGCTGATTATTTATTACTCTGTTTCGATCTTAGAGCGTGTTTGTGACTTGTATTGTGTCCAGGCCGGTAACTATAAATTAGCACATGGGGATGAAAAAATACTGCACTAGTGATGGAAGATTGATAATCGTGGAAGGGAAAGTGAAGGGCCAAAGAATATTTTTGAGCTCATAGGTCCGACAGGCATCATGTGTTGAACTTGGTCAATTTAGATGACGATGACGTTTTCGAGCATGCAGGAGATGAAGAGGAAATGGGTGGAATTGACGAATTTGATTGTGAAGAGAATGTGAATCAAGAAGAAGTGATGAAGGAAGTTGAAGAGGAAGATCCGCCAGTGGAGAGATCAATCCTGTGTGGCGGTGGGACCAAGTGCAGTGAGTAAAATAGCAAGGAAGCAAAACCCTTTAGGGTTTTGAGTTGTAGTAGCATCTCTCAGCCTTGTTCATACATAGATAAATATTATTCTTTACTCTGTGGATTAATATAAAAAACCTTGTAGACAAGCTAATCATAGGGATGCCTATGTTCAAAGTTCAGCTGTGATTCTTGCTCACTAGTTTGCAAATGCTGGTTCTATCTTGAGAGGCTCTGCTATGACACCACCAAGACCAATATATTCGACTAGACTAATGCTAGAATTAGTGTACTCGCTAAGACTTGTGTGGAATCGAAAATTTATTTTAAACCATCTTTCCCACCCTATTTTCGTTACCTTTTAATTGTGCTCAATATTTACTCCCTTTCTCTTTACACGATGGCCTTGTTTGTCACCCATTATTGTGTTGAAAATTGAGTAATGAATAGTATTTTTTGGAGAATGTGTGGTTGAAATTTAAAGTAACTTTATTGGTTTGTGTGTAGAATATTTTATTGGATGAATGTGTGGTGGAGAATCTTACTGTAGCAAAAAATATTTTGAAAAAATGGTGGACAAACAGGGGCAATATTACAACTCTGACGAATTAAATATATGGTATTGGGGGCACATAATTATATATTTCGGTATAAATTCTAGCAAGAATGAAAATTAATATGTTCATATAAAAAAATTTGGTAATTGCAATACAACAAAAATAGTCTTTTGTAACGTTCAAAAAATGTTGCTCACCTTTTGCAACATTCGGACATATGTTGCGAACTTCGATGTTGTCGTAAAGTAGAATGATACGACAACTTTTTTTATCATTGCTGAAGACCTTTTTTGCGGCGTTTTTTAAATGTTGCTAATAAGTTTTTTGCAACGTTTTTTGAATGCTGCTAATAACTTTTTCGCAACGTTTTTTGAGCGTTGCTAATAACTTGACATTTTTAAATTTTTTTCTTTTACATTTTTCTTATTTGTATAGTAATTTGCACAAATCAACCATAAAACAAGATATAAGATGACTATATCAAATAACTCCAATAATTTTTATTAATTGTACTCCAAAATGTAACAATATTCATACGAAATCTAGATCCAAAATTTTGAAGCACCTAAAAATTCAATACATTTCCAAAAAAAGGGAAATAATTATCAGAAAGTAATGACACACTTCATAAGATTAGCATCATGGTCACTTGAAAATGATAGTGCTAGCCTAAAATCTACAAGCTTCAGATTTCTTCCGTGGTCTATGAAAAGATTGGAGTCTGCAAAATGCTATCTCCAAGATTAGCTCCACTTCCACAGTAGAAATTGAATACGCAAAAAAATGGAACCAAATTAACCTTTGATATGAAAATCAGAGATTTGATATGCCATTGGTTAAAGCCGCTTTTTGAAGAACACCTACTTGTGTAATACTCCATACAGTAGGTAATTCTGAAGGAAGATAACCAGAGACGGATACCATATTTGATTAATCAGAAGTAAAAGATATTAGCTAAAAATCATTCTAAGTTTTTTGCATTTGAAAATGAGCAAGTGTCGAAAGATATTGGGCATGTTCTCTTTACCATTTTCTGTTTTCAATTTTTTAAAATAGTGAAAACTCGTTCTTTTTTCTATTTTCAAAAAAGCGTTTTTGAAAACAAGTTAAAAATTTATAAAGAAAATCCAAAATAACAATTTGTCGTTTTGGGTGTTTTCAGTTATAATCAAGCCAAAATTTTCAAAATGCGTTTTGTGTGTTTTCAAAACAAATTTTCAAAATACTAAAAAGAACACATTTTCAACAGTCTTAAAATGGACACTCAATACAAAACTCAACATGAATTCAAAACTCAAAACACAAAAGTGAAATACAAAGAGAACAGAACTTTTTTATTTGAAATGAAGATTATTTTGTGAAATTGAATCTAAACACATCCTAACTTTGTCTAGCAAGCTGAAATTGTTTTAATCCAAACTTTTTATTTGTCATAGAGCAGTCTACTGTCGGTTTAAATGCTAAAGAATAATATTACCGAAAAAAGCAAAAAGAGGTCATGGAGTTACCACCAGTTTTAATACCACATCTCGTGAAAGTGAATAATAACCCAAGATTCAAATGTAAGGATTTTAATCGAACATGTGGGCTTATATGTGAAATATTGTGTATTAAATTAAAGACTATCAATTTTGGTTAAGTCCATTTAAAGTGATCTAATAAGGTTTTGGTATTTTGGATTTTGAACCATCCAATTAAAGTATGGGCTTATATGTGCAGAGACCAGGTCTGTTCCTAATTCCATGATGGATCGAATTAGATCAATGGGCCGTTAGTATAAATATACGATNTGAACTATTGTGTATTAAATTAAAAAGCTATCAATTTTGTGTGAGCTCGTTTAAAGTGATCTAATAAGGTTTTGGTATTTTGGATTTTGAACCATCCAATTAAAGTATGGGCTTATATGTGCAGAGACCAGGTCTGTTCCTAATTCCATGATGGATCGAATTAGATCAATGGGCCGTTAGTATAAATATACGATTATGGTCCCCCGATCACAAATTCTTTTCATTTTATTCCGATTCTCATCTTCAGAGAGAAATAAAGGAACAACGTGTTGATCTGGAAGACTAAAATCGCATGACTTGTTCATTGTGGTTACCATGTCTTCAGGTACGCTTCCGCTTCAGTTCTCAATTTCTTGATGATCCAACATGAACAATCCTTATGACAAATTTTTATTTTTATCCAACAAGTGGTATCAGAGCCTTTTCATGTTGAATCATTGAGAATTAAAATTTTAATTTCATTCTTGTGACAATTTTGTTACTTTCGAATTTAGCTATCTGAATATATTTTGTTAAATTTGAAAATTATTCGGTCAAAATTTCGAATTTGCAGATTCAGTTTAAAAATAAGGGAAATTTGGAGCGGCGCCAGCGGTTAAACCAGTGCTGCCACCGGACATCATTTCATGGGCTACAGCCCGCACGATGTTGGTCGTCGGTTTCAGCAGCCAGCGCTACTGAAAGTAGCAGCACCGAGCTGCTGTAATTTCTGTAGCGGCGCCGCTGCAAATTTTCTGCAGCGACTCGCTACTAGGCTGGCAATGCTCGCCGCTGCACTGCTGCAATTTTTTTTGGGGGTGGGGTGGGCAGCGCCGGCGAGCCCGCCCCTAGCTTCTTTCCCCATTAAAAAAATAGGTTTTGGGTAGATTTAGAGGGCGGGGGATGGGGGGTATGGGCTGGAAATTTGAAATGTTTGGGCCCTTGATTGCAATTTACAATTAGGGTTTTATATTTAAAGTTTCAGACCCTACAATTTACCACTTTGGTTATTTCAGCCCCCTAAGGTTATAATTAACTCAATTGGGCCTTTTAAAGTTTCAGGTTTAATAATTCAGTCCCTAAGGTTTGAAAATTAATTAATTTGGGCCATTAAAGTTCTGATTTTTGTAATTAAGCCTCTGAAAGTTCATAAAGTTTTGCATAATTAATTTTTTGACTCCTAAAGTTTTCAATAATTAATTATTGACCCCTAAAGTTTTGGATAATTAATTTTTTATCCCTCAAATTCTGAATTATTAATCCTAAGGTCCCAAATGTTTCTAATTTACTCAAATATGCAAATTCGGTGATTTTCTTTTTCAAATTTTGGTACAAATGACTATTTTGAGAGATATAATATTCCAAAGTGAATTAATTGAAGCAACATGTTGTCAAAGCAATCTCTCTTGTGGAAATTAATTAATTTAGAATATTAAAAGGTGTTTTTGTGTGTGTTATTCATGCGAATATTTGATCAGCCCAAAGGAAGGTCAATATTTGACCGAATTGCACATACACCTATGGTGATAAACATGTGGCAATTATTTAGTTTAACGTGTGATCAATAAATCGTTCCAAAGAAAGGTTTATTGATTGACATGTTTATTTATTGTCAATGTTTGATCACTACAACAAGAATACCACTTACAAGTTAATATTTCTGTCGAAAGACTAAATATTGATGTTGTGCTAGGTATCTTGTGATGGGCCCTACCATTATTTGAAATTATTATTTGCATATTAAGGATTGTGAGCACTTCAAATTAATCGTTCTCTAATTCAATCCAGGTTCTGCTGCTAATAGCTCTGCTAACATCAATTATATTCCAATACTTAATGGCACCAACTTTAAGGTATGGCAAGAGAACGTAATGATTATTCTCGGAGTCATGGATCTGGATCTTGCTTTACAGGTCGACCAACCTACTGCATTTACTAATAAGAGTACCTTTGATGACAAGAAGGAGATGAAAAAGTGGGAACGATCTAACCGCATAAGCTTGATGGTCATAAAGCGTGCTATTCCAGAAGCATTTCGGGGCACTATGTCCGATAAGGTGATTACGGCTAAGGGTTTCCTTAAGGATCTTGAGAAGAGGTTTGCCAAGAATGAAAAGGCTGAAACTAGTACACTTTTGGCAAACCATATCTCAATAAGGTACAAAGAGAAAGGAAACATACGGGAGTACATTATGTAAATGTCTAACATTGCTTCAAAACTAAAGGCATTCAAGTTGGATTATCTGAAGGCTTGTTAGTGCACTTAGTTCTGATGACTCTTGGTCCCTTAATGAGCTCATCTCACACTGTGTCTAAGAAGATGAAAGATTGAAGCATGACAAGACAGAAAGTACTCATTTAGCAACCACATATAAGGACAAAAGGAACAAGAAAAGGAAAACTAATAAGGAAGCTGCGGGGTATAGCATCACAAAAGAAACATCATAAGGAACAAACTGAGAGTGGTTGTTTCATCTGTGGAGCTACAGGTCATAAGAAGAAGAATTGTACCAACTATCACGCAGGCGTGCAAAGAAAGGTATTCTTCTTCATTTGGTTTGTTCTGAGGTTAATTTAACTTCGATACGAAGATACACATGGTGGATAGATTCTGGTACAACAACTCACATCAGTGTGTCTATGCAGGGTTGCCTGAGTTGTCGAAAATCAATTGATGGTGAAAGAAACATCTACGTTGGTGACAGTAAGACGGTGGAAGTAGAAGCAATAGGAAAATTTAGATTATTGTTAAAGACTGGATTTTATTTGAATCTTAATGAGACATTTATTGTACCGTCTTTTTGACGAAATTTGATTTTTATTTCTGTTTTGGACAAATCCAATTATTGTTATTCATTTGGAAATGAAAAATTTAGTTTGTTTCATTATTCAAAATTGGTTGGTTCCGATTCTTTAACGAATTCTTGCATGTAAGTACTCGAGGTGTAAAGCGAAAATTAACCTGCGAGAATTCAGCTTTGTTATGGCACAAGAGATTAGGTCACATCTCTAAGAGGAGAATTGAGAGACTTGTGTCTAACGAAATTCTCGATCCCCTTAACTTTACAGATCATGATATGTATGTTAACTGTATAAAGAGAAAACTAACCAATAAAAGGAGATTTCAAGCCAACAAGACTTCAGACGTCTTAGAACTTATACATACGGACATTTGTGGACCATTCTCTACGGCTTCTTGGAATGATAAACAATATTTTATAACGTTCATAGACGACTTTTCAAGATAGGGCTATATATACCTCATTCATAAAAAATCACAGTCACTGGATGTGTTCAAAAACTATAAAGCTGAAGTTGAAAACCAACTCGGCAAAAGGATTAAAAGTGTCAGATCTTACCGGGGTGGTGAATACTATGACAAATATAACGGTTCGGGTAACAACGTTCATGACCATTTGCTAAATTCCTAGAGGAATGCGATACCGTCCCACAGTACACTATGTCGAGTTCGCCCACTATGAATGGTGTTGCTGAAAGACGAAATAGAACGCTCAAGGAGATGGTGAGGAGTATAATTACTCATTCTACCTTTCCAGAATCACTCTGGGGTGAAATATTAAAGACCGCAGCGCATATACTCAATAGAATTCTAACTAAGGCTATCGATAAAACCCCTTATGAGCTTTGGATGGGTAAACTGCCTAGTTTGAAGCACTTACACATTTGGGAATGTCCAGATGAGGCAAGGCCCTATAGGCCAAATGAAAAGAAACTACACGCAAGAACTATCGGTTGTTATTTTATTGGGTATTCTGAAAGTTCTAGGGGTTACAAGTTTTATGATCCCACAACTAAGGCAGTTCTTTGAGGATGTTGAGTTTGAGGGAGGAGAAAGGGTTACAGACTTTGTTTTTGAGGAGGAATATATTGAAATTCCTCTAATTTTCATTAATAATGATCAGGATCAGGTTTCTATCCCTAACATTATTCAAGAAGCAACTTCGGATCAAGACTGTATCATTGTATCTCCCTTTGAAAGTCAACAACTTGTTCCAGAACAACAAACTCTACAGTCTCAAGAACCAATGCCATTAAGAAGATCCACTAGAGAGAGGAGAAATGTGGTTTCAGATGATTACATCGCATTTCTCCAAGAACATGAAGTTGACATTGGAGTGGTGGAAGATGATCCGATTAACTTCCGTTAAGACATGAAAAGTTCTAACTCTCAAAAGTGGCTCGATGCCATGAATGAAGAGATAAAGTCCATGAAGGACAACGACGTGTGGGACCTTGTTCCATTACCTGAAGGTGCGAAACCCATTGGTTGTAAATGGATATTTAAGATCAAGAGGGATTTGAAAGGTGATGTGGAGAGGTATAAGGCTCGTCTTGTCGCAAAGGGCTTTACACAGAAGAATGCATCGATTGTAAAGAGACTTTCTCTTCGATTTCTTCGAAAGACTCTTTCAGGATTATAATGGCATTGGTATCGCATTTCGATCTTGAGTTACATCAGATGGTGACGTTGATAAAATAATCTATATGGTACAACAAAAAAACTTTGTGTCGAATAATGCAAAGCAAATAGTTTGTAGACTAAAGAAATCCATCTATGGACTCAAACAGGCCTCTCGTCAATGGTATTACAAATTTCATTAAGTGATCATCTCGTATGATTTTGAGATGAATTTGGTATATGATTGTATATACCACAAGTTCAGTGGGAGTAAGTATATTTCTCTTATTTTATATGTCGATGACATATTACTTGCCAGCAATAATATATGCTTATTGCACGAAACCAAGAGATTTCTAGCAAGGAATTTTGAGATAAAAATTTTGGGTGACGCCTCTTTTGTATTAGGAATCTAGATACACTGGGACCGTTCTCGGGGTATTCTTGGATTATCACAAAAGAGCTATATCGAAAAAGTACTAAAAAGATATGGCATGCAAGATTATAAATCAGGTGACACCCCTATTGCTAAAGGAGACAAGTTCAGTTTAAGTCAATGCCCCAAAAATGACTTGAAAATTAAAGAAATGCAGAAGATTCATTATTCTTCGGCTATAGGGAGTCTAATGTATGCTCAGGTTTGTACGCGTCCGGATATAGCATACATTGTTGGGATGTTAGGGAGATATTTAAGTAACTCGAGAATGGATCATTGGAAAGCAACCAAATGGGTCATGCAGTATTTATAGAGAACAAAGGATTACATGCTCACATACAGGAGATCGGATCAGTTGGAGATCATCGGTTATTCTGATTTCGATTTCACGGGATGCCAAGATAGTAGGAAATCCACTTCAAGCTATATCTTCCTGCTTACTGGAGGTGCTATATCCTGGAAGAGTGCTAAGCAAACACTCATAGCTACTTCCACCATGGCAGCGGAGTTTGTAGCATGTTATGAGGCATCAAATCATGAAATATGGCTGCGAAATTTTATCATTGGGCTGGGCATTGTAGACAATATAGAAAGACCACTCAAGTTACTTTGTGAGAATAAGTCAGCAGTGCTGTATTCCAATAATAACTGGAGCTCAACGAAGTCAAAACATATAGAGATCAAGTTCCTGGTTGTTAAAGAAAGAGTTCAGAGTGGACATGTGTCAATAGAGCATATCGGGACAAACTCCATGGTTGCGGATCCGCTTACTATAGGATCGATACCCAAGGTCTTTCATGAGCACACTGCTCATATGGATGTAATATCTCTTGAAGATATCTAGTTTCAGTGGGAGTTTGTATTTTTGTGCTTTTCATATTAGACACATGTACTGTCATTTTGGATATGGTTTATGGTTAAAGTAATTTTCGGTTATAAAGTTTTTGGTTTATTATCTCTGAACTCATTTAAAAATGATCTCACTAAGGTATTAAGGTGGACCAGTTGGAAAGAAGCATGTTAAGATCACATCACATGAAATTTCCATGCTACACATCCATGCTTGATCCATGTCATTCAATTATGTCAATATACGTGACCATTGATGGGTTTAGTTACGATATAAGTAGCGAAAGAAGCTTTAATCCTATGTTGATATGATTATGGACCAGATTGTTTGGGGATGCATTCGGTAATGATTACAAAATTCTGAGTACTCATAAGGTTATGTTTAATGCACAAATATAAGGTAACACATATAGCCCAAGTGGGAGATTGTAAAGATTTTAATCGAATATGTGGGCTTATATGTGAAATATTGTATATTAAATTAAAGGCTATCAATTTTGGTTAAACCCATTTAAAGTGATTTAATAAGGTTTCGTCATTTTGCGTTTCGAAGCATCCAATTAAAGTATGGGCAAATGTGTAGAAACCATGCTTGTTCCTAATTCCGTGATGGGCCAAATTAGGTCAATGGGCCGTTAGTATAAATATACGGTTATGGTCCCCGAATCACAAGTTCTGTTCATTCTATTCTGATTACCATTTTCGGAGAGAAACAAATGAACAACGTGTTGATCTGGAAGACTAAAATCGCAGGACTTGATCATTGCGATTACCACGTCTGATTCAGGTTCAGTTTTCAAGTTCTTGATGATCCAACATGAACGATCCTTATGACGAATTATTATTTTCATCCAACATCAAAGCATCATGAAAATCATTTGCAAGTTTCCTCTATTTAGCTGTTTATGAAGAAGATAATACAGATAAGTAAAGAAATGCAAAAGATACTCGCAGAAAGAGATTCGAGATCTCCACCACTTGTTCCAGCAACAAAAGGATCAACAAGGTAGTCGACAACCTTACAAATGATAAAAAGGCAGTATGACATACATGGAAGCTAAAATCATAGAGGTGTATGATCACTAAGCTTGAGAAAAAAATTTAGTTTTGGAGCAAATTAATAGAAACAAATAAAAGATTACCAAAAAAGATAGAACAATGATGTGTCCTAGGTTGATAATTGAAGTGTACTTTCTCTTATCTATTGAGGATATATGTACAAATTTCCATAGTCAACGCTCTAAAATAATTCTGTGCATTTGTGGTACCACAGTAGAACAGAGGGACAAATAAATGGCTGAGAATTCATTTGCAACGCTTCAATTGCTGCAAACCTCTATGGAGCAATTCCAGATGCCAATTTGTGTAGCTCTGGGAATGTGGGATTCTCGGAGAAAGATATTGTAATTAGGAATGGAAGAATTTGAGGGATTGTGTTGGGCTTTCTATGTTACTTGATGCTAAAATTATGTACAATCGAAGGGAAAGGAGAAAGGAAAAGCCAAGAGAAGCCAACTTTTCTATTTTGAGCCCTCAGGTGGGATATAGATTTTGATTTCAAGTAATGGTCCCAATTAAGAGTTCTTAAGGGTGCTCAAAGAAGGACAAAATTGGAGCTTGAAAGGAGAATTAATAGAAGAATTGTGTTAAGCTCATTCTTTGATCTCTTCTTGTCTACATAGATGCATGACCACTTGTATACTATAAAAATTTCAATTAGCAGTATCAAAATTTTCTAATCTTGAAGTTGACAATCTTCAATAAGCAACAAAGTTTCGACACAATGAGCAATGTATATGTGGTAGTTCCTTTTTGTTGTCGAGTACTAGACAGAAAATTTAATGTCTAAAGTGAGAATGTAGTGCATGTCAGGTGCCATGTGTGTATATGTGTATGCTAGGATTCATATTTGTTTATGTAACTGAGTTATCCCTCTACATAAAATGGGGAGTTAATATACAAACCATTAACGAACATAAGAAAACGAAAATCACACCCTTTTGAAGATTAATGTTAATTTTTCGTGCGTAGTTCTATAAGTAGAAAATGTAAGTAAAATAAACATATTATTCTCCTATACAACATATAGCTCATTGCTAGAGATTATTGAGCAAACATATTATATGTTTTTTCCCCTTTCATATTCATGATTTTTGGTGTCATTGACATTCCATTATTGTATAATTGTAAGACAAAGCATTGTTGTTGTGTTACTTTTGCTTTGGAATGTCCTCATCACGTGAAGCACATGAACAGTAGGAAACCAGTTTTGAAAGAATCAAGGGTAGTTGATAAGTGTAGTTTCTACACATATTCAAGGCCCTAAATGATGATATCTTATTGTCATTTGAATAAAATTTTATCTAATTTATGTTATATTATATTTTGTAAGTAAAACTTTATGTTTGATGAAGAATTGGAGAAAATAATGCAAAATAGAGAAAAAATGGCAAAATCCAAAATACGGGGACTAAATTGGCTATTGGATGAAAAGTTTGGAGATCACATTTCATACTTTGGAAAGACTAAGGACTTGAAGGATAATATAGCATTAATGACTTCGAATTGGATGCCCAAAATTAAAAAGCCTATATATAAATATTGTATTACATACATACACGCACAGAGAAGAAGGGAGAAAAATTGGAGTTTTAGATTGAAGTCAAAAACTGCGGCTGCTGGGAGAGAAAAAAGAAATACACACACATACGCATAGAAGATAGAGAAAAGAGACAAGAAATTGGAGTTTGTTTTTGAAGTCAAAAACTATGGCTGGGGAATATATATATATACACAGAAAAGGGACGGCCGCTGAAAAATATATATACACAAATGGGTTGCTGTCGATATATATACACGCAAGCAGGAAGCAAAAAGAGGGGTTGCAAGATATATACACAGAAAATAGACATAGAAAGGAGGAAGAAAAAGATTAAATTCTTTTCTACCTCTTTATTCAAAGAATTCGGTGATGGATTCAAAACAATTTCTTGTGTTTATTTTTACATTATGAGTAATTAATTTTCATATTAGGGCAAACAATGTAGTAGACTTGTGATCCTTTCTTTTTCTATTCAAGATTTCTGTGATTTATTCATACATGTGTTGATTTTACTATGAGTTTAATATATTGAATCAATTGATAACTAACTTGATGATTATGTACTACAACGAATCGAGATGTGAGTTTGAGATTTAGACCATATAGTAAAATTCGATAAATAAGTGTAACGTGTAGAGTTACCTATACTAACTATTGCGATCACAATATGCAAAATTTTGATATTTTCAAGTAGCTCAAAATAGTTATGCAAAAATAATAATGAAAACTATCATAATTCTTTACTTTCTTTTATCAAATAGGAGTTAGAAATTTAGATTAAGACCTGAAGTATAGTTCTCGTATAAACGATATTTGGACTCAAAGGTCTACAATACTGCTAGTTAGGATATTATACACTTGTGATATAAAAAACGCAAGAAGTTTTTAGCACCATTGTTGGGGACTATTTACTTTTAATTTTAGTTCATTTTATTTTTAACTGTTATTTGATTTTTTTAATTTTCTTTTATTTACAGATAAAGGTGTTTGTTGTATGCTCCGTATTAAACACGATGATCTTGAATCGTTTGACTGGATATAGAACGTACTTTCAAATGAAGACACAAGGAACACAAACAAAATCAGTAACTTGAAATGGCTGACGTTCAAAACATTCCTATTCATATTCAGCTAATTGGAAAAGTGGTCGCAAGAGTAGCGGCGCCACCGGATCAGGAACAGGAGCGAGGGTAAATAAATAAATGAGACTTGCTAGTTTCAATGTTCTTGAAGCCTATAGCCGCGCCTGCGCGCTCCAGTATTGTATATCCAGATTTTGAGTTAAATAATTTTCAAATAAGGGCAGAGTAGATCAATTTGATGAGCAACACTCTCCAATTCCATGGGCTACCTTATGAAAATCTGTGCACACATATCTCCAAATTTCTCAGAAATTATCAGAACTTTCATGCTTTGGTGGTTAACGAAGATGCTATTAAGTTGCGATTATTTCCATATACACTGATAGATGCTACATTGGAGTGGTTAGACGCCGAACCCCATGGAAGTATTACTATATGGGAAGAACTAACCAGAAAATTTTGTAACAAATTCTTTCCATTGGTGATAGTAGCTAAAATCATATTGAAAATTCAAACTTTCTAACAAAAAGATTGAGAGAGCAATCCCGAGGCATGAAATAAATTAAAAGAACTGATACAAAAGTGTCCAAATTATGGAATCACAATAGGTAATCAAGTGCAGTATTTCTACACTGGACTCTCACCACTGTTAAAATCTCAGGTGGATTCCTCTACTGGTTGATCAATCATAGGAAAATCAGTATAACAAACCATGGATTTATTTGAGGTAATTGTTACCACATATTCAATGTTTTCATCAGAAAGAGTGGTACCACCAGAATCTGGGATGTATGAATTACATACCATAGTATCTACCAACACGTAGGTAGTTGCTTTGACAAAGCAGATAGAGTTATTGGTGAAATCATAAACAAGAGGAGCACATGCACTCATAGGCGGTCCACCATGTGAAAATTGTGGAGCTAACCATTTAGCAGAAAACTATATGTCTATGGGCTTTCCTGTGGAAGAAGTTAAATATATTTAGAATAGCTCCCACAATTTTAACCCATATTCACAAACATATAACCACGGATGGAGACAGCACCGAAACTTCAGATGGTCAGATAATCAGCAAGAGAATTGTTCAAATAATGCCCAGTAGGAAAAAACCAAGTTTGGGAAAGATATTCAATCAGTATATGCAGAAGATAGACAAAGTGTTCAAGCAAATTGACACAAATTTTCGGAATCAACAAGCATCGATCAAGAAGTAGGAGACAAAATTGGTTAAATAGCTCAACAGTTTGCAGAACGTCCATAAGGGACATTGTCAGGCAATACAATGATAAATCCAAAAGGGCAAGTGCAAGCTATTACAATTAGGAGTGAATTACAATTGTTAGAGATACATTTGAAGAGGCCAGACAAAAAAAATAAAGAGATAGAAGTTGAAGAGGCTCATAAAGAGGAAAAGTTCTACCAGTTGAAAAAGAGGAGGAAGAGAGAAAAGAAAAATCTACAGTAAGAGCACCAAGTCCCACAAAGCTCATGTCCCACCAATTCCTTTTTCTCAATAGTTGCAGAAAAANAATGCCTAGTTATGCAAAATTTTTGAAAGAAATTCTGTCCAACAAAAGGAAGCTAGAAGAACATGAGACCATCTGCCTGAACAACGAATGCAGTGTATTTCTCTTTAAAAAACTATCTACTAAGTTAAAGGACCCAGTGAGTTTTACTATACCGTGCACTATTGGTTCTAATTATTTTGAGCATTCCCTTTGTGATTTAGGTGCTAGTATTAACTTAATGCCACTCTCTGTTTACAGGTCTCTTGGATTGAAGGAAATTAAACCTACAACAATTTCATTGCAACTGGCTAATAGCTCTATCAAACGACCAAAGAGAATTATTGAAGATGTGATAGTCAAGGTTGATAAGTTCATCTTCATGGTAGATTTCATTATCTTGGACATGGAAGAGGATTCAAATATTCCGTTAATCTTGGGAAGACCTTTCTTGGCTACCAGGAGAGCACTTTTGATATATATGACCAAAAAATGATTCTTCAAGTAGACAATGAGCAGGTCATATTCAATATGTTCAAGGCAATGAAACACCCATTAACCTAAGATACTTGCTGCCAAGTGGATGTTCTTGATGAGCTTGTGGCCGATACATTTGATACAACACATCAAGCCCTTTTATGTGAGGCAGACAATGCACAATTAGAGGTAATAAATGCAGAGCAAACAGAAAGTACAGTACATATGGCTGAACAACCAACTAGAAAGAGATATTGGCAATATGAGTCTCTGGTTCCAATCCCACACCACCCATACCTTCAGTGGAGAGGGCTCCACCTCTTAAGTTACAATCCCTACCGTCCCATCTCCGTTATGCATATTTAGGAGATTCTACCACACTT